>JARJDU010004726.1:0-19276 GCA_030264695.1 Lissagria laeviuscula
GCCACAGAAATAACATAAATAATATAAATTAGTTCTAGTCAACCGAACTGTTTTGCCAGCGGGACAAAGATAAAAGACGAGGTAGGAAACTAATCTTCGCGTTTGGTTTTTTGTCCTGTACATAAAGCCCAAAAATGAATATTCATGTACAGTTCACTATAATATAAGACATTTAGATTGCATAAAACAAAAAAAAATTATATGTTTTATTTATGGTACATGTTGTACTAATTGTTAAACTAATACATGCCTCCAGTTACTGAATTCTGAAATTTTAATTTACTTATAGTTTAGGTTGAAATAAATGTCTAGGTTGATACATTATATGAATATTTCGACATCTAAAAAAAAATTAAAAAAGGTATAAAAGTTGAGTAGAATTAATCGCTTCCAAAATCGTTAATTGAGATATCCAAAGTTTCATGTTGTATATAAAAGTTTTTCACACTTAAACATAAATTATTAAATTTTTAATTTTATAAATTAGCCTAATTGGGTGCACGAATTAGACAAAACGATTTGTAATGTTGGATTATATCTTGCAAGTCATGCAAATTAATAAATTACTAGTTTATTGTTAATTTTAGTGAAAATAAATCAACTTCAGTTTACATACTTATTTTAACTTGAATTAAGTTAAGTTTTTTTAAATTTAATCTGAAAGTTATCTATATATCGATAATTACAATTGGATTAGGTCAAGATTAATTATCATCATTAATTGCTATCAAATTATAATTCAAGTTGATTGCTTAATTTTTGTAGTTTAGGTAAAATTAATCTTACTTAGTTTAAGCTTAAGTAATATAATAGTTAATAATGTAAGTAATGTAGTATATACATTTTTACGGATTACATGCTTATTTAATTTAATTATAATTAGAGGCAAGAAATAGTAAGAACTAGTAGTTTCGCATAATTTTTAAATTAATCATTAAATAAAATAAATAAATAAAATCTTTACAAAGTTTTAATAAATAATTTAAACAAAAATAAAAATATTAAAATAATTATTAAAAAAATATTTTATAAATAATTATATACGTATTTTACTTTATATATGTATAATAATTCATTCAGTCGGTGTGTAAATTATTATCATGATTTTTCACTTTAACCCTAAAAACAGTAATTCATCTTGACCTAGTAACTAGTTGTATACAATATAATTATAACCTTAGACTTTATTACCATGATACACGAATATTATGAAAATATTGTAGGCATAACAAAAATCAGTAGTAATACATTAAGTACTTCATTTCTCCGAAATAAAATAATACCAAAATAAAATACAATAAAATGGTTTATTATAATACTTGTATATTATAACTATAATAATCCATATAATTATATTCCTTAATAGTTATATATTTAATTGCATAAAATTCCAAGAGAAAATTATTTCTAGAAATTTAGATAAAAAAGCCATTTAGTAATATAAATTATAAATATAAATTTTATTACAATAATAAATAAACAAATTATAGTTATTTTTGATATTTCGGATAAGATACCTGCACATACTCAAATAAATTAGTTTTTATTACGACAAATTAGAATATCACTGTGCATGAATTTCATATCTATCTTTAATGGGCTTTAATTCAGCTCAACGCAGTCATAAAACCAAATAAAAGTTAGTAAGTTATCTTTAATCTTAATTTATATTACAAATTCGGTTGCCCAATTTCTGCGTTTACACTAAATTCCACAATATTCTGCAATTTAATAATGCAAACTTTTATACATAAAAAAATCCAAATTCATCTAATTATAAATTACCCCATCATAATTTAACTTTTTCATATCTCCACTACAACTACCACTAATTACATATTTCATATCATTGCAACCAGCATAGGTACTTATTGTAACCAGCCTATAGGCAAGTCTTCAAGTTGAATAAAGAAAACCGGTGCAGTGCTGATCGAGTACAATAAACGCTATCATTTAAACGTCAAAAGCTCAAACTGCTATCATTCGTCGGTTCGGTCAAATTGTCGGTTGCCTAACATTGAGTAGAGTCTTAAGCTTTTAGGCGTCTCGCGACCGACGCGGAAAAAGGAAACGACGAATAAATCAAAATGATAATTGGACATAGTCCCATCGTATTATTGCTTGCCCGCTTGTTTGTAAACTCGCCGATCTGTGGAAGTACTTACGGCTGGCACACGATCATGCTTTACGGCCTTTTAGCCGTGTTATTATTGAAAGAAATTAATCGCCGCCGCGCTCGGCGCTTACACCGCATCCATGCCGGCGAACTAATCATCTTCGCGGGCTGCGTGTGCTCGTTACGTTATTGAATTGATCGTGAGTTATTAAGTGAGAAGACGCAGAGGTTGTAATTCCGAATGAAAATTCGAATCGTATACCTGCAATTATTTGTCTTATTTTCTGCGTCACGTCGCGCCGTCAGAGAAGCTGAATGAAAGTTTGCAGAAAATGCGGGTATCTGACAACTCGCCAATATAAAAATGGTAGTGACAGCTTGCAAAAAAAAACTATTTTGAGGTTAACAGTATATTTGTTGATAATTAGTAAATTAATTTAATTAATTAATTTTTGCAATGCGTCTATACTAGTACTAAATAAATATATTCTTCTATTAATTTCGTTGCCAAGCGCTAGTAGCGTTGTATCAACAAAAATAAATATTCATGTAGTACATGAGGTAAACAAAAATGGCGTAAAAACAACGCGCTGGCTGCAAGTGCTTACGCCATGCCGTGGCGTAATTAACATGTGCTTTAATTACACGCGGAGCAAAGCAACCGATGCATGAAGCTGAAAATAATATTTTTATGGCGCATCCGACGTTTATTCGAACATTAATTCCGCGCGCGGTTTTATCTCATGCCGAGCATCTTTTGTGCGTCGGTTGAGCAGCGAGTTCGACAAGATGGCGGGCGGGAAGTCACGAAATCGTTAATTATTATTAAATTATGAATCGACGCGGGGGTGGTTGTGTAGAAAGAGGAGGGAAGAAAACGTGCGCGCACAACATCGAGCGAGCGAGCGAGGAATATAAAAAGGGAAATTAAATTTTTTAATTGGATTAACTTTTATGCACGCCTAATCTCATTACCGGTGTATGCGCACGGCGCATGTACGTCCCGCGGCGCTAAATATGTCTCGACTTCTTTCATGTAATTCGACTTCGTTTTTATTTCGTGATCTTGGCTAACTCAAAGCTAAATGAAAAGAAGCTTTTTACTCGTAAATTATAAACATAAACTTCAGCTTCTTCTAGTTTGTTTTAAATTAAAAACATTTTCAAGCTGCTCATTGCAATTACATTCATCTTTTCATATAAAATTAATGTACCTAATGAAATGTTAATTTGATGTAAAATGTCAATATTTAAACTAAATACTAATTGTCGGATGTAATTTTTCTATTATTTTGAGGTGAAACCACATTTTTAGTTTTAATATAAGAATATTCTTAAATTAAAAGAAAAAGAAAGTAGGTGAGAAGTTTGAAAACTTGAAAGCTTAAGCATCTGTCTAGTTAATTATTTATGTATAACTAAATTAAACGATTATTATATTATAAGCTCAACTCGCGCGGGCGCTGTCAGGAAGTTCGATTATTGAAGCGTCATCGTTATCGACCATTTCACTTCACTATGACTCCGAAAACTTGAACACTGTTTTGAATTCGTTAATTAACAACCCGACGTGACTACCAAAACGACTAATTAATGTTTCATCAGTCTCTCTTTCTCTCTTTTATTTTCTATGTTAATGCTATTTATATATAGGCGTGCGTATGTGTGTGTCAATTAATTATTATTTGTTAAAAGCGCTGCAATTAAAACTGAATGTGAATTCAAATCGTACTTATTTCTATGCGAGCTTACTTTATATTAAAATCATTAGCAGGATGTATAATAAAACCAAAATGTTGAGAGTATTCGAACAATTTCAATAATAATGGAGTAATTTTAATTTCATTAATTGAAATTGCTTTTAATTATAGCGCGAGATATCAAAATACTAATTCTTTTACTTTTTTGATTTTATACAAAAAGTTAAGTCATACCAATAAAAACAATAAAAAAATTAAAACAATAGATGTATTCTAACTAGGAAAATTTCAAGGAACTATAAGAGTGAAAGTTGGAATTAGAAAAAAAAAATGTAAAAGTCAGACGGCGGGCTTTGGCATTTTCCAGTCAGTTACCATAAAAAAAGCATTGTAAAACTAATTGCAGCCCAAACTACAAACTCTTTCTATCTATATGCAATGATGGGAATCGCGTGGTCAGATATGTGGACAAACGATTGAATAAGATCAAACATTGTTGCGACCCGCGAGCTTTATCACACTTTTAGGTTGTTCTGAGCGACGCTAAAAGGTTCGCCAAGCTTTGATGTAGTCTGTGTAGATTGTACTATAAACTGTGATAATTTAACGTACCCAGAAATGTTAGAAATTATGTTAGAAAAGGCTGGTCGCACCAAATTAGAAGAGAAAATAATAGATGTACTAGAAACGTGGCGATGTGGAGATCCAGAAAAGAAGGCAAACGAAGCGTCGGCAGTCTTGTTAAGCTGAAAGATAGGAGATTTTGTCATTCTGATGAGACCACAGTGAACACACAGAAGATAGGACAGAATGACGACAAACGAAGGAAGTTTTTGCCTAAAAATAGAACAAAACGATGATGTTGATATTGATGATATACAAAATCCAAAATAATAAACTTGAAACATTGTTACTATAGTTCATTGCCAATAATGCAAATGGTCGCTGACTTTACAATTCTATGCATTCAATTTCAATGGCAACACTGTAAATTTTTATGCGACGTTGCCATATGCTATATATGTAGATATATATCGAATAAATCAAAATAATTTTTTGTATCTTCTTATACGTACCCTCAATCAAAATTGATTTATATCAGAAGCTACAATACAACTGTCCTCGCACGTTATTTAATTCCAGAGCTCAATTATCATAATTAAAAAAATCTATATATATGTACATAGTGAAAGTATATAGAAAAAAAAACTTAACCGTCCTAGTTCCGCTCTCCTATGTTATAATGTTATATTATCCGAGTTTATATCTACCAGTTGTTGTTGTCCAGAACAGATTTCACTATATAGCCTCGCAATAAGTTCAGTTGAACCCTTGAAACCTTATGGAACTTTATGACAGCAGCTTGGTCGTCGCATATCGCGTTGGGACCTGATTCGCTATGCATGTTATGCAAATGAGTACGCACCGAGTATTATTTTTTGCTTCCTTCTTCCTTAGATTATTACAACCGCTGCGATCTTTTTTATATAGTTTTAATTCAATAGTTTACAGTTACAGCAAGCGTTGATATATGCATCCAGAAAGTGTCATTGTCTCTATTCATCTCGTTATTTCTATATATGGGAATGAAACAATAAGTACGCGACGCGAAACAATTACATTTTCTACCCTTAGCCTTGTTGCATATTGAGGAAGGGTTGCTTATAAAACAATAGCTAGACTTTTCAATAGACAGTTTTTTTTACCTTGCATGTTATATATCAGGACCGTCTTAGCTACACAGTGTGTTCTAGACAAGAATGTAGTGCTTCCCTCTTTGCGCTTATTACTTTTTTTGCATTTTTGTGCCTTGGCATTTATTCATAGTACCAATGTCTAAAGACAGCACTGTTATGTACTTTCGTATATTCATAAAATAAAACAAATCATATAAAAATGAATGAAAAAGTACCACATACACATACCATATATAGTAACCACATGCTGACTATGATATAAAGTTTAATTAGAAATTAGAAAGTTCCATATACGATTATACTTAACATGGGACACATCCTTTATCTAACCGCCCGCATCGAAATTGACCGGCAAGCTGTAAACAACGCAATTAAAATTAACGCCCGCGCCGTGACGCTTTCTCCATAAGACTAACACTAGTTTGACCCCTTGCCTCTTCACTACTCTTCACTACCCCTTCTGTCATCACACCACTCCTACCTCGTCGCTTGTTTTTGTTTTTCCATCCAACCTTTTGTTTTTCACTGCGAGTTTGTTACCTTCTGCCGCATGGCATGGCAGATACAACAAACTAAAGGATTCATGAACACATTAATAATTACTATTCCCATTTTCGGGCATCACCACTGTATGAGAGTGGGTCCTCGGGAAAATAATGAGGCGTCGCCATTCATTCCCGTTCGCGTTTTCATCGCCATTATTCTCGTCTGTGGTCCGTTGCATGCAGATATAATGCATAAGCTTGTTTGTTTGCATTGCATGAACCCTTGAGTGTTCATAAAGACAATATATGTACTTATTGCATCTTTCTTGTTTCGTGGAATGTTTGTGGATAGTTAGATTAGGCCTAGATTAGACCTAGACCGAGCTAGAACTTACTCAAAGGATATAATCTGAGTATTGTTCCTTCCACATTGCAAAATAAGAAAAAATCTGATGGAAATATCTCATAATGCATTTAATGGTTTAATGGACAGTTGTTTGGAATGCAAGCGCGTGACCCTTTCTGACCCTTTTCCCGCCGCAGCCGCAACTAGACATAGGGCAGGGTCTGTGTTAATATGCGTCGCTTTGCGCCCTGCGCCTTGCTCCCTATAATCCAAACCAAAACGGTCAACCGATGTTTTATTGCTTCCTGGTTACGTTCACCCGAGGCTAATAAATTTATTCCGTGTTGTTGTTGCTGTTGTTGTTGTAGCTTTTAATTGTTTTGTGTGTAGGACTAAGTTGAAAGTTCGATTGTGGTTTAAATGATTAATAAGTGGTTTTACATATGTTACATGTCCATATATAACAAATTTTATTATTTAAAAAAATCCAGATAAGTATTCGCATATAAAATGACCTCTAAGGATTTACTAATGACACCTGACATCTGGTAACCATCCCTAGACCACATCGCGTCCTGTTTTTTTAACTTCTTTTGCATCTCTACTTCAGTATTGTTACCACATAAATAATAATCATAGAGTACCGTGGATGGACCGAATTCACATCTGTCCGTCGGCTAGTATTGCCCGGCATCCATTATTTGTGTTCACTATACGTGCGCTCCTATAATACCAACTCTTTTCCCTTTTTAATTTTTTTAATCTCTGCTGACTATACAGGCAAGAATATAAATATAAGATGCAGATGGGGATGCTGACTGATTGTCATTGCATGTAGGTATAGGAAAGGTAAAAGCTCCGGATATGCATATTGTGTAAGTAGTGAAAGGGGTGCGTGCCTTTTCTAGGTGGTAAGTGCATATGTGAGCAGGCACACAAATGGAATGAAAGGCCGGCAGAAGACCGGTGGCCGGTAATGTTCCATAACCCAGAATTAAGAAGGGTCAAAGGGTGAAAGGTGAACACATAACGGAGTACATGCACCTGGTGATTGTGTTTACTACCATGGGAAGGCTTGAAAGCATCATGTTTGCTGGACATGTTAGAAAAAATTGAGAGATGAATACACAGACAGCGTAAGTTACTGAAACACTATGTATATATTTAAAATGCGACGATAATGCAATACAAAATGAAAAACAAAAATTAGAAACTCATAAAACAGGATATGAATGACTCGAAAGTTTTATACCTAATTTACAACCACTAATAAACGCGCATTCTTGCCGACGTTATCTCAAACATTATGACAAGACATAAAGTTAAGTCAGCGCACAACGGCACGTCATTGGCATTGCTACCACCCCCGTATAACTGACGCTATCGCAAATTGCTAGACTACATCTAAACGTCATTCCCATTACCCGTCCATCTCCATAGAATTTCTTTCTTTCTCTCCGCGTGTTTCAATTGAAGCTATCCGCGTCCATGTAGCTGTCGAGAATGGTTGGTTGGTTATCAAGCATATATAGTGTCTACCTTCAGGAATTACAAACGCATGCATAACGCATATCTCGTCATGTCGCCTCCACTCCACTCCGAACGAGCGCGACAGGCCCTTTTAATATGTAGATGCTTTTTTAATGCGCGAACTCTTGAATGCGTCACATTCGCCCTTCGCGCCGTGTCGGAGGAAAAAGCGAGCGCTAATGAATGCGGCGGCGGCGGTGGTACTGGCACGGGAAAATGTCGAAATGAAAATCTTGCCTTGCCCTCAGCTAGCGCGCCGCTGTTTATTTTGTGCGAGCGAGCATGCGATGCGGGGGTGGGTGGTTTTCAAAAAGTGGGTGGTCGAGGGGATTTAGAAGGGTGAGCCACATCTTCTTTTTAGAAATTTTT
Source organism: Lissagria laeviuscula (assembly GCA_030264695.1). Classification (NCBI taxonomy): domain Eukaryota; kingdom Metazoa; phylum Arthropoda; class Insecta; order Coleoptera; family Staphylinidae; genus Lissagria; species Lissagria laeviuscula. The sequence goes on from JARJDU010004726.1 coordinate 8,244, forward strand.
CGTGAGCTAGGGCGTTTTTCAAGTGTGTGTATGTGATCATGGAGAAATGTATAAGTACATTGGCGGCGGCGGCGGTAGGGTCGACTTGGCAACCCTTTTCCTTCCGACAACTTTTACTATATATACAGTGTGTATTATTAAACTCTAAATATTAAAACATATTTAGTACAGTTAAGATACATTTTAATTGTTTTTTTCCAATAAAATTTATTTGTTTCTATCATCTATTTATTTATTGGAAGATGGGATATTTTTATAAATTGTTTTGCTTTGGGATTTTTGGTATGTTACTGTAGAAAAAACGACTTCAGCCGATTCGGAATACAACCCTTTCTCTAGGCGAGAGCGTTTCTCGCTCGCCCGAGTGTGATCAATAATGAAAAACCTCTCGTAATAAACTTTTATAGTCTTCCCCTTTTTGCGTCCGCTGCGTTCCCGGATTCCAGCCTGCTAGAAGCTAGCAAGCACAACGGGTGGAAAGTTACGTCGCGTGGAAACCCACTACATGGCATGCCCAAAGCTAAGAAAGGAAAAGAAAAAGAAAGAAGAAATTTCGAATTCATTCTTTTACCGAAGCGAGCCGAGCATTAGGAAAGGAGAAAAAAGATTATTTCCAATTTGCACAGAGGCTTTGAGTCTGCTATTCGCAGGATGGCGACCGACGGGCGGATGGTAACGAAAATGAAGTGCAAATCGATCGGAAATTAAAAATCGTAAAACGATAACGATGTAGGAGTTTGATCTAGTAATAAGATAAGTAAAAGCTGATTATTAGTTAAGAAAGAGTGTAGAAGTTGATGTTTCACTTTGACAGTTTTAGCCTTAAGAAAAAGAAGAAATTTAAGAAGTACATACCTTACAAGGTAATAAAATACTGTGTAAAATGTTAATCACTCTGAAAATTGGTAATACTGAATGTAATAAGTTGCAAAGGTTTTATTTTAATATTTAGTTACTTTCATTATATATTTATTAACCACACCGGAAGTAGCCTTAATGAACTACATTTGAGCGTTTTATTACATTGAAATCCGCAAATTTTCAACCACTAATGCACAAATCCTGCTGATATCCATGCAAATATGTTGCATAATTTACAAGTCACTTTTCCATGATGATAACGATAATAATGATGCAGTCTCGATTCGTGCATCACAGCAATAAATATTGCTCACATATATGCACCCAGATGAACATATTGCATAGTCACATATGCAACTGGGAAGACATCTTCTATAGATGTAGATGTAGTTTATTTAGTTAGATATACATACCTATACACTTATACCAAATGTATATGCAGATAAAAGATGTACTTATATGCATAATATGCGATGCATATGCATAGATCGAGTCATAACATTGGATTACACTCGTTACGCGATACGGTGATACTTTTTGTTGCTGGGGATGGCCTGGCATGGCACTCTTCTCTGTTTTTCACTGCTCTGCACGCACGCACATTGTTTGTTGCTAATGGCTTGTGGGCCGTGTGTTAATGATGACCGTATAAGTGTGCTGGACACACGTGCCAGCTGCGCACCGTTTAATATTACATATCATTTTGCATGCACAACAGTTTAAAAAAAAACGCCATGTCCATGGTCAACAGTGTCCACACAGGACACTGAATGTCGTCTCATTCCATGAAAAGAAGTCAAAAAATAAAGATCAAGAAGAAGACTTATTTCTTGGATAAATTACGGGTCATAAATAAATATTAAAAAAATTGTTTATAATACAGGTGAATTTATTATTTAGTTTAATAAATATATATACACAGGGCCCATTATTGTTTACACTCAACGGCAGCAGACTAAAACTTTAAAGAGATATTCCTTGATAAGTAACTTACAAACGTGCTAGTTAACCTATCCACAGTCACTGCTTTACTTTAATTAAAGGAAACTAAATTAGCAATAAACGCAACCTGCTTACTAACATAATGAATGCTCAGGTTATGTCACTATCAGTTGCAGAACAACAAATTCATTGGATGGGGCTTTTAATAATTTACTGAAGCGTTTACTCCAAGCGTAATATTATGTGCATTTTAGTTAAATATCTAATAAATTGAATTTTCAAAAGCAGAGGTATTGTATATTTATAATAAAACAGCAATTTGATTTTAACAAGATATTTACCAATAACATTTTTTCTCCAAGTTTTCTATTTAAAGATCGTGCCATAGAATTTTTATTTGACAGAATAGTCAAGTTAGCATTGTCTCATAGAGTTCCAGAAATATAATTTTATTAATTTTAGTTTCGAAAATGATCTTTCAACACAAGTTGTAGTCATAGGAATCGTAGCAAATAACTGGAAAACTATATGAAAAAAACAAGATTCTTTATTATTAATAAACCAGCAAGTTCTCTAATTTTTTGCTTCTGAAGATAGACTAAAAACTGAAAATTTGCGTGAAAAATAATTCAAATATCACTTATTTAAAATTGATTTTAACAAATTTTAGCACTTTTTTTAATAGACCAGTATCATTTAAATTTTGCAAAGTTGCTGGTTGTAAAACACTGAAGTTAGAAACAATTTCATTCATGAGCAGAAAACGCGAATCCAGTTGAACAATAATGATGTCCAATACTCGATAAAATATGTTTACTTCCCGAACTTTGAAGACGCTTATCTTCTTTAAGTTTGTCAAAATGGCGTTTCTTCTTTCTCTGGCAAGTTTTAGAAAATTCAGGATGGATGGACCACTTTTCTGCAACACTAATTGCTTCAATTTTTAAACTTTCAAACTCGATACTTTTCAAATTCTTCCAGACAATTTTTCAAACGTTTCAAGGCATTTGTAAGATCGGTGTCTTTAGACTAAAGTGCTTTAATAATTGAATTGATAGTTTGTAAAATAATAAAATAGATCACTGATTTTAGTAACAAATTTAGACGGCAATTCAAAATGTGGTTACGTAGGTAGCCCACAGAAGAATTCGGACATTAATGAAGACTCTGTATATATTGTAAATATACTATAATGTTTAATGCAATATGTTAAAAGTCACTTTTACAGTTTTATTTAGGTATAGTGAGCTACAACTAATTTAATATTTATTTTAATTTAAATTTTATTTATTTAAACACTAAATAAACATTTTATTTTTAATATTCATATAAATAAAGTAAACATTTAATTATATAAAGAAGCTATCACATTAAATATGGAAATTATATTGTCTTCTTGTACGTTCATGTCATATACGACACGAAAAAGATGTTACAGAATCAATTATGCAAAACAATTAGTTAACAATCATGCAAATTCATAATTCATCATGAATAATTCATGAAAACTTAAACATTAATGTTTTTAATGTGCGATTATTAATGCTGAATTGCTAGTAAATGTTACCAGACGACATTTTGACATATCCTGTATTCATCCCAAGCAAGGTGTAACGTCATTATGTCACATGCTTGGGCTTGTTAATGAACAAGCAATGAAATAAAAACCAACACGAAGAAATAATAAGAAATAAATAAAGCATCAGCTTAAGGTAATAATATGCATATAAGTAATATAAGAACTTCCAAAACCGCAAGTGTTCGCACCGGTTACACATCAATTATCCCTGCTACTCTTTGTCAATATATACAGTGAAATCTTGTAGTTCATAACCTGTTTGTCACGAATTTATTTAGCTTTTTTTTTCTAAATTTATGAGTTTGTGTAGCCCCAACAAAAAAACGGAGACGTTTAATCCCCATGTTGTTCATTTTCCATTACTTATAACGCTTGCAATTTTTTGTATTCTCAGCTAGCCCTATTTCGCCCGTCTTGAACCCCATGGCGATTCAATCTTCAAACAGCGAATTTTCCCTTCTTGATACTTTCATTTCCCCGTGCTTCAGCATTTTCCTGCGATTGTATGAATTCCCTGATTTCTTGCCTACTCTCCGAGTATAGTACTTGTGCTTCCTCCTTCCGTCTGCGCTCAGCGCTCTGGACGTCTATAACGTCTGCCAGGAATAAAATAAGAACGCAAAAAATAAGGAAGAAAGAAAAAAAACTCCTCAGCATTAGCAACGGAGGATTTAATTATGCTCATTTCCATTTTTCGTTGCTATTCGCATAGCTTTTATCCATCATTAAATTCCAATCTTCTTGAGATAAGTTAAAAGAACAAAAGAAGCAAAATTAATTAATGGCTAATAAAATAAAATCGAAAATAGTTCAAAAAATGTTTATAACATTATGAAATGCCTTCATTTGTAAATTATGAAACCATCAAGTAGACAAGATGACTGAAATAAATCTTTAACTACATAAGTATAACTTTAATAGATAAATTCGAGTTTAAGGCAAGTTGCCAAACAATGCGACAATAAATAAAGAGCATTAGGTGAATGCAACAATGCAAGCCGAACATGTCAGCCATCGAGCGGGCGGACGGACATTCGAGCCAACAATAAAACCACAAAACCATCGAACGAAGTGCGGTTATAAATCACTTCTTCGTACATGCGTGCATACACCGCCGATGGCCAAACAAAGGGCATTTTATTATAAAAAATTACATAAACGCTCTAAATGTTATGTGCTTGGCCTGCTGCGACCGTGCTACATTCATGCAGATACTGCGAGTAAAGCCGAAAAACTAGTCTCGCGTGTTACAACTCGCGCCATTGTATAGTTAACGTAGATCCATCTCATTATCATAATGCATGTAATTTATAACCTAATTGTCTATAATTACGATACACCTTCAGCTACAAATATTCCTCATAATTTGCGTTAATTAGCATAAAATAGACATTCAATTTCGTAAGCTAAATCCAAAATTTGCAAACATTATAATATGTACTTTTGTACATACTTTTAAGATTATGGTTATTTATTACCGGGACTATGTAGTCAGAATCTGACCGATTGGAAGTGGTTTAAGGTAAAATATGTGTAATTTATGTGTGGCCAACCTCGTTTTCCGGCGCGGAACGCGGACGAATCGCGAGTGGCATGGCCCTCATTAAGTCGAAACACGCCTCGCTGCGACCGCATCGAGCGTATTCATTACGGGCGTCGATCGCACGCTTTGCTGATTGCGTTTTCTAATAATAGTCGAAGTCTTACTGCTTCTCCTCGTTCTTCACTTTCCGACTGCCATTCTTCGAGAACAGCCGGTTACACCGACGAACGTGAATTAACCGAATCGCTTTATTGCGTTTGCCATTGTTCCTGCGCCATTTTTTCCTTCGTTTTCTTGATGAAACAGTGGAAACATTACAAATTCAAATTGTTGCATTAGTTCTGTGACCAATGGCGAAACTGATTTTATCATTGCACTCATGCACACACACGCAGCCATACAAAACACACTTACTTTTTTGTTTTGTTTGCAAATATAGGTAATATGTGCTATTGTTGAACATATAACCACGGCTAATTACATAATTTTTATTTATTTATAATTGTCTGCGCTTGTCAAGTTGTAAATCTAATATAGTCTCAGAGTAATTGGAAAATTGAAGAATTTGATGTGCGTTTTATTGTCTTGTTCTTGTTCTCTAATTGCTGAAAACAACATAGGAACATGCTTGTTCTTAGATCTTATGCGGCATACTTAGTTATACTTGGTTATGTTTTAATGATCTAAGTTAATTAGTTATGGGAATAGTTTCAATGATTTTCCGGTTAAAATGAAAACCAGTAGCGCGGTTGTAAGTTGCATGATGAATTGCTTATTTTGCAAAAGCTTTAAATATGTATAGTAACAAGAAATATAAAATGAAATGCACATATTGAAGGAAAGACAGAAGATAGAATAGTTAAAATATCTATGGGGACAAATTACCATAAGGAAAGAAATCACTCAGAAGTCCTAGAAAGCAAAAAAGCATTCAAAGAAAATGAGAAACTGCATAGCTAACAAAAAAAGAAAAAGAAGAAGAAGAAAAAGAAGGCAAAAAAGATACTAAGTATTTTGTTTTTTCGACGCAATTTCAATGACAGCATGAAATTGTTTTCCACCCAAGTATATCTGACAGTTGATTGGTTTGCATTTACCGCAAGAATATATTGAATTATTTTTCTACTGTGTATAGTTAGGTACACAGGTACATAACCTACAAATAAATATTACTTCAGTTGGCTAATTAAAATGTACAGCAATTTTACAAGTTTCAGTAGTGTATAAGGATTACTTAAGGACTAAAAGGGTTGCAACATTAAAACTCGTCGTGTCCAGCATGAATTAAGATTCGAATATTAGTCTGCTGCGCGAATTGCTGAATCCGAGAAGAAGCGAAGAAGCAGTAAAGAGAAGTAAAGGGTAGAAACAAGCAGCTTGTACTTTAGGGACGCATTCAACCCTTCTTCATTTAGGCCCTGTTTTACGTACATTGCTTGTATTACAGAACTCGGGAATGATATGTATGAGATGAACGGCAGAAACAAGTTTTGGGTTAAGAGGTGTACCAGTCTAGGTTTCTTACTACAAGACATCACATAGCTTTTAGAACATGAATTTCGAGCTTTCTTCAAACTCATTTCATAAACATAAAACGTAATTAGTTTTGCAGTTGCTTTACATACCTCAAAACTATAATGACTTTTTTTCAATTTCTAGAACTTTCCCGAACTGAAATTTGTTCATAATCCCTACTATACATCGATGCTTTGTATGGTTTTAGCTAGGGCTACTAGGGAACATTGCACTTTGCATACCTGGTTACCGACTATAATTTTTTCCTCCTTTCTTTTGACAAAACCGGATTGTCCTCTTATTTCTCGTCCCTGAAAGGGTAGTCCAGTTCTGTACCAGTTCACACCACTGGTTCAACTAACTACATATTGCGATGGGAACAATTCGGACATTCAGTCTAATAAAGCGACCTACAGAGGTTGCACGCAATTAGTGCTCTTGGCAACAACATCTAGAATGCTGGGTATTATAGGGACGCACCGCAACCTCGTCTCGGACATCAAGTGTAATGACCATTGGACCAAGGCTCAAGACTCAAAGACCAAGTATTCCCATATAGAGTGAGTGGATCGTAAAAGAAGGCGGCAATGGATTACCCGAATAACCTAAATTAGTGAAATGGCAAAACGGAAAGGATAATGACAAAAGTGGAAAGCTATTATTATTATTATTATTATTAGTGACTGTGATAAATAGATAAATTAGATTATGCTAATAAAATAAAAACTTTATCTAACGAGGTGTGGTTTGATTATGTGTATTCGTGAATAAAGTCTGTGGGAAATCATAATAAAAGAACGTGTGCCGTCGGTGTTACATAAAAAGGGGATATTGATTGACAGATCAATCGATCGATCGATTTCTCCTTTTGCATTGAGAGCACGTGCTGTACCTAATTCAAGGTGGTCTATGTATACCTGAATTTCTCAAAGGTACCTTCACTTTTCCTTTCAATTGGGTGAATTATAAGAAGGTAGCTGAACTATTGATGCACACACGCTGCGGAAACCCTTGAATTGGTTTTGTAGATGCATTTGATGTGAGTTAGGTGTCAGATATTGGGTATATTGAGTGCGGGGTGTTTTCATTCAGGTAGGAAATACCTGTTCGTGTGCCGATAAGTACCTGTCTGCTTTTTTTGACTTCGCACGAGCATGAGTATTACCCTAACTGAGATGAAAGCAGATCAATTGATATTTCATTTAGGGTATTTGATCGACTGTGACTTTTGACTTTAACTGAAAGTTGATTGATATATTGCTAATTATATAAAAGTAGAATAAACAAACAAGTTATAGATGAAAGTGAAACTGATTTCTATGAAGGACATTCGTTTGTTAGGGAAGATGAATGGTATTTTGGAAAATATAGATGTAGAGCAACAATGTTGGAATCAATTGCGATTTTAATTGCTTCACACCTCATTGAATTGAAATCGATAGTGCCCCAATTTAGGTTTCATTTTGTCCCGTTTTATTTATTGTTTGAATTGTTTACTGTTACTATTTTAAATACAGACCCGGTTTTGTAAAATACTAAATATTTTATTATAAATGTCATAAAATCACATGTATTGGAGTTAGATTAAGAGGCTTAATTACCTTCAAACTGGTAAAGGAAACTTCATGTTTGCACCGTGACTGGTTGTGATCACACAAAATCAGCTTTTTTTCCTTTTTTTTTGCGAAATTTTATAACAGCCAGAAAGTATGCCTCTGTCAAATTATGTTTCCAAATTTCAATTTGTAAATATATAAAAATTAATTTTGAAAATCTCGAAAAACGCATTTTTACTTTAGCGGTTCGCAAATTCGGCGATGATACGGGCGTATATTATTTATCGCTTAATAATATACTTTTCGAACTTTGTAAAAATATCAAATATCCTGGCCGTATTCAGTCACGAGCCAAAAACAAATTTTTGTTCCATTTACTCAGACCATAGTTATCGAAATCCAATCTTATATTGCTGTCCTTCATTTAAAACATACGCAACAATACGCATTCGATCTCACCATTTCCTCGCTGCTCGCTTCAACCCGAACAATTAGTCGAATAAATGAGCCCCTAAAGCAAAAAATTAATTTTCAGTTTAAAAATAGTTTGGTTTTTGTGATTTAATATACAACGCAGTTTACATAAATTTCTATTTTTAATGAATCATTGTTCAAACATTAAATAATAAATATTGAGTATGCTCAAATGAGTGTAACTTCATTATGTTTAAACAATATTTTAATATTCATAGGTAGTACTACTATACGAAATGACAGTTGCTTATTTCTCTGGCAAATATGTATTCAGGCAATAGTTATCTGTACTATCAGCCAGGGTTAATAATGTTAATCAATTTGCATGTTGATTTATTTGCTGCAAACTGTTGCAAAACGTAATAATGGTTATTACCACCGCACGAGTTAGTACGTGGGGCCATTACTCGAATGCATACAAGAGCCATTTTCCAGTAACGATTTTGATTATGTTCGATAAGTAAGTAAGTAACTTATTTGGCAGACGATCGAGGCATGATGTGCGGCAATAGCAAGGAAGTTGCTATCGATATATAAGTATGAAGACGTTTAGCTACTTATTATAATGATAGGGGTCTTAAGAGTGATGTTTATGTGTGTTATTATAGGTAATAATCTTTTTCTTTTTAATATAAATATTAAGACAAAAATAAGACAAGAATGAAAAGGGAAGAGAGAAATGAAAATAAAAAAAAACTTCTAATCTTTCTTTAAATCAATTAAAATTATAAATTAATCAAATGCGTATTGGGAAATAGTTGGAAAATCTTTTTTTTCCTTATTGACGTTTTGTTGTGTTTCGTGTGAGTTCATTTCCTACTGGTTGCTAACCTGCGCGAGACGCATTCACAACCCCGCAGGCAAAGTCCTTACATCTTTCCCGCCTCCACCCTGCTACAATAAGCTCGCGCGCGTAGGAGGGAAAAACCCACCAACGCCCTTTTTTCACAAAACGCCATCTTAGTTTTTCATTACTTGCTAAGATTTGCAAGCGATTCTCGACCATTTGCCATCAAATCATCAAATCTTTATAAGCAAGCATTTCTGACTTATTTAAATTCGAATATACAACTATACATAATAAATAATATTTATAATTATTTTTTGATAGTAAATAAGTAAGAATTTATTATACCTATATTATCAAGATTTCTTCTATTTGAAGATTAAATTAAGTTGAAATAATATTTATAATTTATTATGTATAGATAATTATGTGCATATAAACAAATTAATGTTTAGTATACTTATACTAAATATATAAATGTTTAATAGGTGGAAATATAGTGGATAAAGCGTGTGGCGGAGCGCATCTCACAGTTTTATTATCTGGAATATAGTAATTATCAATTTAAATCCTTATGCGTTTTTGCATCTCGCGCGCGTTTACTTTAATGCATAATTAAAGTGCATAATGAATAATCACGCGCTCGTAATGATAATAAGATTATGATTTATTGCCGAATCGCATGGCTCTTCGCTCGACGCGCTAACAAATTGTAATGGTCGCGAGGCATGGAAGTAACTTTGCGATTGAATGCGATTCAAATCATTAAAACTCTGAGCAACTTGTTTCTTCTCGTCTTAATTTGTTCGTTATAATTGCTACAAAACTGCTATTATAGGTATAGCTGTCATAAATAGCTTTCATATATACATGCAACAATTGTAGGGATTTATGGTTTAATTATTCATGTAAATGTTTAATTTTAGTTCAAAATATTTTAAAAGAAATATATTGTAATTGAATTTTAATATAAGAAGAAGTAGCATAATTTCATAAAATATATACAATTTTCTGTATTGCAAATATTTAAACTACAAATTAAAAAATATGTTAGCTGTCAATTTGATTTTTGAAGTGTTTAACGTCTTTAAAATGTCCATACAGATTAGAGTTTTGCGTTAGAAGATGTCTCACTTTGCAAAGTTACAGCTACACTGTTTAAAGCGGCAGAAAGTTGAAATAAACATCATAAGAAAGATACTTTATTCCAATTCACTCCTATCTATGCAAACAATTTTTGGTCACTATCGATATTAGGTGGTTGGTGCAAGAGTGAAGGTCTGAAATTGATGAAAATTGAACTTGTTTCGAAGTTCATGTCGTTGTAGATTTGCAACGAAACCAGTTAAAGACACGAGTTTGGTTCCTACTAAAAGATCTCAGCGAGGACTACTAATTTGGCTTTACACATTTACATATTATATCACCACTTTAACGTAATTAATAGAAACAGATGAATAAAACGGAAGAAATTGTCTATGCTTACCAATGCCAACGTTTGATTTGTTTTTTTACGTTTGTTGTTATATATAGTTAGTGTAGACAGCCAAGCTCGTGTCGAAAGAATTTGGAGGTTCATTCGAAGTAAATTGCTGAAACATCGACAGCTCTCTAAAATGTTAAAACAATTGCAATATAAGTAACAACAAATCAAACAACAAACTAACATGGCGTGAAACACGCCAACGACTGTGGAATAATTTTTCTGATTAAGTTGAATTCATCTCAATAGATTGTAATACTCAAAAAGAAAAGAAAATAAGTACAAAAGGTTCA
>JARJDU010004733.1:0-10465 GCA_030264695.1 Lissagria laeviuscula
AAGTTTATATCGAGAGGGGAGGTGCAAACTTTTCGAATTTATATCAAAAACGTATATATCGCAAGTTTTATTGATTTTTAAAAATCTGCCGAAACTAAGCTCGTAAGTTAAATCGAGTCTGAGCCGACAGCATAACTTTAAAAATTGTTCTAAATAAGTTACTTTCTGGTGGAGTGAACGAATAGGCGTCATGGTGGTGGTATAGGAGGTAAAGGGGAAGCCGCATTGGCGTTGGCTTTGCCAACAGTGTGTGAACGCAATTAAACTCGCAAACTTCTTCGCGCCGACTCAAGTTTCCTTCCTCCTTTTTCTTCTTTTGTAGAATGCAGTAAGCCTAGCGGCATATACAGCTTTAGAAAGGTGTTTATAGTATGCACAAATTTGGCCGCATATTTCTATTATGATTGTCCCACTTTCGAATTAGTTTCATATACTTTTATCTACTACCAAACTATTTCGACTGGTCACATTGAGATGGCTAATGTTGCGTGAAATGATCGAGAAAAAGTTTACAATGCGCTGAGTGTTGTCCAGGAATATTTGCGAGGGTTGATTATAAATTTAGTGGAAGATATCTCTTCTTATTATTATTATTTTGCGTTTTCGTTTGATTCTCTCAATGCGGAAATATTTTATGCGGCGTATTGCAAATCGATTCTTGTTTTTAAAAGGAAAAGAAAATGAAGGGAAGAAGGCAGCTGCTGTTGCTGCTGCTGCTACTGCCGCATCGATGGATATATTTAAACAGCACTTTTGCACAATGTGCTGGTTATATATTGCAATTTCACCAAAGAGAGAGAACAATGAGCAGACTGAAATATTAAGATCACCTTGTGAACTTAAATCGCAGAAGCACTGCTCAAACAACTTGCATATTCAAGTGATACATCTTTAGATCTTGCTTACAATCTTACAAATGATTTTTGTTTAATAATTCAACTGATATTTCAGTTATTTATACATACAAAGGTTGCCGACTACTTATTGCAGATTTTAATAATATACAATGTACTTATAGAAAATTTAAATGTATAAGGACTAGAATAACATAAAACATATTTAGGAAGACAGGATTCGGTATCTGTCTTTGATCTATTTGTTTTGAATATAATAGCTTCTAATGAAGTAGGTTCTTACTTCTGTTTACAGGTATTAAAACTGTGTGCTATAGCTATTGTAGTGGAAAACTATTAGCTGAGTTTAAGGCTTACTGCATACTTACTGAGCTTTAATATCAAGCAAGTCGTTAGTGAAACTGCATCATTTTCCACGGACGAAATGGAAAATCTTCTGTATGGAATATAATCATCGCGTTAACTCGAAATGGGATTGTGATTGCTTCAAATGCGTATTTAAAGAATGAAATGAAATTATACTAAAATAAAGAGTGTTGTTAGTAAACACAATAATAACAATAAAGCAAAACAAATTGTTGGTTGGACAATAAAAAATCGTAAAGGTTACCGACTATTGATTTAGGATTTTTATTCATTACTAGAAGAAATCAATGTTAAATAAAGAATTAGAAACATATTTTTATTAATAACTTAGTGATCGGCAACCTTGAGCTAAATAAACTGTATTTTAGTTGCGCTATCAGCTAATTTTTCAAAATTTTCAAATTTTAACTAGAAAAATCAATTAACACAACCAAACAAAATAAAATAATAATTTATTACAATTCCCTTTAGTAATAATTTGAGTCTAAATAAATGTATTTAGTTATAGTCCTCTTGGGGCTATAGAAAATGGACAAACGTACCATCCGGGAGTTTTTTAGTAACAGACAAAGGTTCAAATATAGAGATGAACTGGAATGGGTGCACGCAGACAAAAAAGACAGTGGAAAAAACAACGAACTCGCTGTACAATTACATAGAAATGCGAGCAAATTTTATAGCAGCACTTAACATCTAGCATTCTACAACTTAATCCACATGCTGTTTGGCATTTTTAGTCGGTGGCCCGAGTCAGAAATATATGAGTTTGCACAAGTTTGGGGAATTTTTAATGAATGTTTGTTCTGGTTTATATGCCTACTCATTTTTAACTACCCGAAATTGTATGAAGTCTGCTGGCGTATTCAAAATCACAAATGTAAAGAGCACATGGAAAACTGACTGCAAAAAAAGGAATTATACTGATGGCTGAATAGTGTATAGTGAACTGGTAAATCAAGGGGTTTTTGTTCACTAAACAATAAAAAACAGTGAATATTTTATTTATTTATATAATTCTAGTAATAGTAGATAGGAAACAGACTACTAACACAATTTAATTCTGCACACTTTTGCTATAGTAAACTTCCAAGATATGTACTTTTTAGTCTATTTCCCGAGACGCTAGGGGAAATTAAATACCGACTTCTTTACAAAAATTTGTTTTACCTTTCTCTCTCTCTCTCTCCATTCACACATGCAACAACACTTAAATTTATTATACTTAAGTTCCCTATCCTACAATGAATTATGAGACTAAGACCCCATCCGCGCAGAACCGTACTTAACTCATTCAAACCTACTAATTGCAACAAGAAACCTGAAACACTAAGAGATCACTTAATTCAACAATACAATTACGACACGTGTCATAATGAAATTTCCTCTCTCCTGCTCCTCGTAAGCAACACACAAAGTAACAACTTGTCTCTAGGACATTCAGCGGGTAATTCAATGGGCAAAGAAAACGAACGGACGTGAAGCCGCGCAGGTGAGTGCCACATGCATATTTCAAGCATTCATAAAAGTATGTCAGGATTCCGGATGTTGGCGAGATGGTAATGCTAGCGACTGGCGAATATTTATGCTCTCACTTTTCGTCCTTTTTCGTTCTTTTGGACGATTATGGTTTTGCACGAGCAGCAATTGCGTGTTTATAGATTGCATTTTACGAGGAGTCGCCGACTGTTAACACAATGTATGCTGGGTTATTTGCATCTGTTTTGAGCAGCAGGAATGGTCTTTGGCAGGTGTAATTTTGGGATTATATTGAAGTCGAGTTCGGAGCGTAATGTTTAAGTAAACAGGCATTATTTACCAAATACATGTTTGGCGCTGCTCACGACTTTTGAATATAATCAATAATTTAATTCACAAACTGGTATATGCATTATGGAATTAATCGAGGTGCATTTGCATTATGAGTTAGTTTACTTCGTAACTAAATGCGTGGCTTATATGTAATTGCAGAATAATCATAGTTTTCAGTTTAGAAATGTATTAAGTAAGGTACGGAGGTATTAATGCAATAAAATGGTGGAAACAATAGGCAAAATGGGCTGTTGCCTAGAGGCTCTAGCCTAGAGATATCTAGCGGCACATTTAGAGCCGACGGGGCTCTAGACTTACAATGAGTTTGAGGTCTCTCGTAATGCGGCCCAAGGCGCACAATCAGTTTACGGCCTTAAGAAGGCTATTTTTAAAATTTGGAGTCTTTTCAGGATTGCAAAGCTCTAGAAGCAAGTCTTCTGCGCCTGTGCCAAAATCCGCCACTGGCTATATTCAATAATAAATTTAGAATGTTTATAGATATAAGGCCCCAACACATTGTTTTTGCCTAGAGCCTTCCTCACGTTGTTTTTGCCTAGAGCCCCAAAACGTAGTTCTTCCTAGAGCCCCAATAAGAGTTAACCCAGCCCTGGAAAGAATTTTCAATCAATTATTACAACTTTGTAAGGGAAACTAGAAGACAGGTAACATTCCGTCTAAGTTTGATAGACGTTTATAAGATACAAACAACGGTCCGTCCCCAGAGCTTAGATCTCTCTCATTCAATTGTCTCATCCTTCTTAGTTCTTTTATTCTGTTCATAATCCATGCGTATCTATGTTAAGCTAAGCTGGTGCTTTTATTTCATTTTTCTTCATTCGGGCAAGGCTTCAATCGTAAATTTAAAATCATATTTATGGACGTGTTGAAAGCGAGGTTTGCTTAAGAGGGTGCGAATATGCTTGCACGTAGAGCAACGAGCAGGATGGCGGTATTCTGCTGAGCTAAGGATGTTTAATATTTTATTTATAAAAGCTGCTTCGTCGGCTAGGCGCAATACGTGAATTGCCAGGACAACCACATTCCCCTAGGCAATCAAAAATGTCGTGCGGGCGACGTTAAAGTGGAAATATTTTCCATTATTTATAATTATTTCTGACGGAAATGGCAGTAGATTGAAAATAAATATATATTTTTTTGTATAAAATATAATATATTTTCCTACATTAAATTAAATACATAATGCTTTTTGGACATAAATATCTGTCATCACTATCTACCCTAAATCTTTCCTTTTTCGATTTTCCTTCTCAGCTCGCGGTCGATTGGATTAATGAAACGTCTTTTATCTAACTTGTACGACCTATATAAGCATTGTATGCTGCCATTGGTGTCACATGATTAATACTCTATCTACTATTCTTTCCTATTCCCCTATTCAGATAAATCAATTTCCATCATTTCCACGTCTCATTTCATTTTATTTCGTTTCCGTTCCTAATAATTTGCATAAAAGACTCTTGGAAATAGAACAGTGAACACTGCAACCCGTACTACTATAACATGAACATATTGGATGCACTTTAAATATTCAGAGACTCGCACATCGGGTAATGTACACAGCAGACACGTTCAGAATTCAGAATGCGTTGGAAAATAGAATATGCGCCTATTAGGGCGGACTGCTATTGTCTTCCAGTTGTAGACGGTTAGACCTGCTGAATCGAGATGGTAGCAACGTCCGGGGACCGGCGCGAACCGGATGAAGCGGAACTGGAAACAGCTCGGTCGAAGTGTTTCGCTTACCTAAATATATAAATATATCGTTTATGAATCGTTTAGACAATAGAGAAACGTAGAGAAGTCATTACGGCGCATAGAGATCGTACATCAGACTCGATTGTGTTTACTTCTAATCCGGTTTCGAGCGAACGAGATTAACTCCTTCTCGCTAGCTAGCTAATAATCGCGTTGGGCTTGACCATTTAAGCGATTAAGAGTGTAACTGTAACAGACTTTGATTTCGTTCGAAACACATACATGAAATGAGGTGTTAAGCCATTGCCTTCTTGCATGCAGACAGGATTTGCCATCATGCGTACGTGAGCACATTTTCCACTTAATATGGAGCACTTTAAATGGTTAAGTGTGCATGAACATGAGCGTTGTCCAGGTTGAAGGGAGATTTTGTGAGGGTGGAAGATGGGACATCTGGTGAAAGAGGAAGAGGGTGACATCACTTGTTTTCATTGGGTGCGGGATCCCCAGCCGCAAATTTACATATCCGTGCCGGAATGGAAACCAATCGGGGACTTTGTTCCGTTTTGGTTTTGGTCAACGAGTTTTAAGAAGAGTTAAGGCTTAACACGTATTGGAAGAACAATTCGATTTTTAAAGTTCGCTTGTTTCTATTGTGATTTTACACAAGGTTTCAAGCAAATAAAATCTTACAATTCTCATGCATTTCTAAAAAGAGCCCGAGTCATGATTGATAATTTTTTATCTCAACCGAAATACTTTGACCCTAAATTTAACTTAAGACCCCATCTTGAACCTTAAGCCTAAATCGAATGTAGATTAACGCAGAAGAAGAAGAAGCAGGAAAAAACGTTAAAGCGAATTTTCATTGTCATGAATCAGTAATTTGTATTGTCTCACAGTAGGAAACGAACAGCGATGGCACACAATCGACTTCCGTGAGATAACCTTGAAGGAGCCGAAATTGGAAATACAAAGACGAGAAAGAAAATCGTCAATGAGGAGAATATTGATTTCTTTTTCCACCGCATGGAAGAGCAGCTTTGAGTCTGGGGTCTGAGTCTATATCTGTTTACGGCCGCTCGAGGAGAGACGATTAGGAAATGAGAATAGATTTTCTAACGGATTGGATAAAAGGGCGAGTCATCTTATCTTCTTCGTTCGAGTCGGAAACACATGTCCGGAGATGTTCTCTCGCTGATAATAATGAACGGATTCCTTTATGCCCTATTGTATACCCTCATATACCTTAATATATCCTCTATATCTAGAAATCAAATGCGATGACCCAGTGACTTGTATCCAAGTGAAATCGATTATCATCCAATAACAACATGGTGAAAGAATCGCTATACCAATTTCGTATCTGGTTAATGACACGCGTTCGTGTATAATTAATGATAGCACACCCGCATATCAGTACCCTCCGATGCTTAACTAAATGGAAAAAGGGGTTGTTGTGACCAAGCGGTAATGACCATAACGGAAGCAGCGTTTAACGAACAGTGGCGGATTGTTATTGTATTGTAGTATGTGTTTTGGCTGTTTGGGGAATGGTATTGGGTTACGGGGGGAAAAGTGAGGGATGAATCTTGGTTTTGGGGTATGGGGAGATAAAGGGTTTTGGTTAATGTGCATTGCTCATGCATGTGTATCCATTGTGTTGCAGACGTGCCCGACCCTCCTGGACGCCCGCTTATCATGAGCTTCACGTCTCGCTCAGTGAACGTCTCGTGGGCACCTTCGCAGGACACTCATCACAGCCCCATCACGCACTACATCATACATACAAGGTAAGTGCATAATAAATTACAGCAGTGTGACGTCGTTGTAATTCTACGGTAAATTGCATCCCAGGATGTACACCACAGTTCTATATTGGACAATGTCTTCCTAGATCTATAGAAAGAGGTTTTGGATCTTGGACAAATGTGATTTTAACCTAAAAACTTAATTATGAACCATTAAAAGCTAGAAATGCAAATTTGGCTGTGTTTTGGGTAGGTACACTTGTAGTTGGTTAACCTTGAAACCGTCTTCACTAATGTATAGATATCGATTGCAATCAGGGGAAATGGCGAATTTAAAAATCGAGCCTCGTGCATAGAGTTGGTAGGAAGTTGGAGTAATTAATATCGCGCTTTGGAGCGTCAGAATTAAATGCTGGTGGGCGCCTGTCGAGCCATTTAGAGCGATCTCTAGAGAAATTAAAACGAGTTGAGAGACTAGACTAGAGCGAGCGAAAGAGGCAATTGCTTCCGGTTACTACGACGAAAGGAGAGACAATTGGCGGACGATAGTGCTAGAAGAAGCTGCATACCGAGCGGCTTCATGTTCGTGTGAAGAATAGAAGATTTTTGAAAAATAACGCGCTGCTAGACGTTCGTTTTAATTGCTTACATTATTTTATTACAATGCACATATTCCCATTGTTGGAACGGCTAATGTGTTATTGTATTATTTAATTAGACATTTCATTCTCTTTTTTTCATTTTTGAAATCAACTAAAACAGTTAATTAACTTTTGGTTAAATAAAAATAATAGAGAATTATGTAGCGCCATCTAGTAACAGATCAACTACAAATCACACAGTTATGATATACCTTGTTAGGAAGCTATTAGTGGTTAACTAGCCAAAAGTAGTGTGAGGTACAACTACAACTTACTATTGAAAGCATCTCTCAGTGGTTCGTTAAACATTTTCATCCCAGTCGCGCTGATTAATTTCATGGTCGATGCGGTGGTCGAGTCACTTAAGCGTCTCACCGCATGCAGTTTCAGTTTGGAGCCGCTTTGACAAATTCATCCTCCGAAACCTAAACTGTTGTTCACTTATTCACTAAAGCTGATGTCCATTCTCGTCAGTTAAGAGAATATCTTACGATTTCTTGAGATTGGGACCCCAGAGTGATAACAAAATGGCGCTATAGCCCCAGGAGATCAAACCTACCCAAAAGACTCATTTTTTGTAATCCCGTCGATATATGTAATAAAATAACCATCGCACTCTTCAATTCAAAGGCTTCTTTACTAAAAGCAGAGTCCTTAATAGCAACCGTCGTTGGGGTATTCATAGCGACGATGACTTCAGGCACAATTTTTGCATGATTCTAGTCCTTCGGCTTACAGGATATCTACATTTTTGTTAGCTCGGTTTTGGTGAGGACGCGACCCGAATGCGCTCCCCCGATACGCATCGTATTATAGCCATGTGTGTAAGCGGCGCTTGTTGAAAGCCGTTCGAAATTGTATTAAGCCGGAGGAGCATCAGCGACGGTGGCGTTGTCGAGACCCGTGTAAAGATATTCTGGATCAAGGCATGTGCAGAATGTAAATCAGATTGATTCCAACAATGGCGCGCCAACGCCAGCGATCGGGGACCTTCCTCGCATCGTAATTCGAATGCGATGACGACGCGTCGCGACGCCAATGCTCGGAATGTAGAAGACTGCCTGTTTCCGGGAGCTGCTTGCATTTTTAATTCGTTCTGCAACAGAGCGAACCAGAAGCGGCAACTCGTGCCATGTTAATGACGCGGAGTTGTACGTGATTGTAATTAGTATTTTGGATCTTCGGGTTTAGGTTTAAATGGAATTAAGTAGAGATGTTCTTTGTTGTAATACAAAATGGTCAATAAAGGATTTTCTTCCTATTTTTTGCTTTAACATTTAATGATTTGTTTAAAATAAATTACTATTTACGGGGAAATGATTAAATAGTAGAAGATTTTTGAGATGGGGGAAGAGAAATCAAAGTTAGAAAACAGGACCCCATAGGGTATGAATATTTTTCAATCGAAAAGAGCCGCCGGCAAACTCCTTCCTTCTCGTGTGTTGATATTCGCAACCGATGCGAAGCTCTCGACGTTTATCAGGATATTTGTTTTTCCTCCCATGCCGGACGCATTCTAGATTGAACGGATATTAACGAAATATGATTCTGGTCCATTTATGAATCCTTTGGAACCCTTGATCAATACGGATTTTTTCTTCCACAAAATTCAATTATATCATATAGATATGTCAATTTAATTTTTTTCTTGCGGTTTAAATCTTTCCATTAAATTACTTCCTACTGCACGCGAAACCTAACCTAAATTTGTAATAATAACAACTCAATCCAGTGCATATATTTGTGATTACATGGCAAAAATCCAAAGACATAACTTCGGCATACCCAAACCCAAAGCAAAACGAAGTAATAAATCGAGCCCCGGTTTATGTTCATGTTTTGCGCACCTAGACCCCCCATGCTAAACATGTCGTAATTCAAACGTAATAATGCAAATCATGGATGAATAATAACAGCTGGAGCTGGAAAAGTTAGCTATGATGGCGTGATGCATACATGCGCAACCGGGACGGCGGCTAACGAGCTTCGCGGATTCTGAATGCGGTTACATATTAGCGAGTTAAAGTTTGAATTCTATTAAGCTATTTTACAATTCCGCTGTGGTTGGTTCTACTCCTAAACATGAGCGAATTTATGTTTGTAGTATATACATCGCGTGAGACGTCGGCTTATGTTCATAATATTAAATTAATATTTTAATATTAAGCATAAATGCAGCATAAAGTTGAAGTTATGACTTTAGATGTGATGAGTTAGGTTATAATATACTACTATACTACATTTTTTCGCATAAGTTTTTAAGCTCTGCTTGAGTAAGAATTGAGGGAGAGGTTGTATGAAAGGTAAAAATTAGGTAAATCGTGCTATAGGGATAAGCAAAAATGGCAGTTTTTCAAAAATTTTCCAGAAATGTCACTCACAAATTACCAGTCGTTGAGAAACGATACCAAAATATTGAAGGGCTCATTGCGACAGGGTTCAAACCTTTTTTTCTGGCAATAACATTTCTTCTCTTAAACTACAAAAACTCTCTTATTTTCTATGTTTTGTGTTTTTTTGCTTATAACTCCTAACTTCCTTGACCAAAGTACTTAGTGTTTACATTAAAAAAATCGTCTTTTGTTCTAGTTCTATCCAACGATACGCAGTTGTTCCACATTTAAAGCGTTTGGTCAAAAATTGTCCTTACATCGCGCAATATGCCTACAAATTGGAACAAAAATTAAATTAACATTCACAGACAAACGGTTCATATACCAAAATGTTTGTCTTTAATGCAAAAATCCTAAAGTAATTTTTCTGGCTATAGCATTTTCGGCCAAAAGTCGCAAAACTTCTATTTTCCATGTTTAGTGGTTTTTCGCTTACAACTCAAAACGCTTTTGATCAACGTATATAATGTTATATATCAAAAGAATCGTCTTTCAGTGCTCTATCAGACGATATATAATTGTTCTCTATTTTAAGCATAAGGGGACAAAGTGCCAATACATCGTGCAATATGCCTAAGCAAAAAAATAGATTTTTTACAAATTTGAGCAATATTTGAGCTTTTTTCGCTTTTTCATAATTTTGACAATATTTATTCATTAAATTTCTCTTAGTACATTTACTCTCAATAAAACTAGTAATTTAAGTCAATACACATATTTCCCTTATTAACTCAAGAGATCATAGTTCCTCTATTTTTTGTTTGTCTTGTTTTCTGGCAATGATTACTTACTTTCCCAATTTTTTCTCTCAGTCTTTACAAAATTCTTTTAAGTTTTCACAGACACCTCAGCGACCTTATCTATTTGACTTCTGAAATCAGAGAAACCTCGAAAGTTGTGAGCGACTCAGCCCCGATCACCGATAACACAACTAA
>JARJDU010004773.1:0-17543 GCA_030264695.1 Lissagria laeviuscula
AATCTTACCGTCGTTTCATCTTCGTGCAGCACTTGGTCATATTCGCTCATAGCTACGCAGAAAATGATTGCTGTCACGTCTTCGAAACAATGAATCCATTTCTTTCGTTCTGATCGCTGGCCACCGACATCAAATAGTCTAAAAATAAATCGCAGTCAGTATTATTAATCCAATATATCCAACATTTGCCATATTTCATGTCTGTCAACTTGAGCATAATGAGATATCCCGGCAATCATCAAGTGGGACATTACCGCTCACGATTTAATCACACAGAGAATTGATTTTTTATGCTGGTTTGCTATTAATTCTCTGCCAATAAATAATAAATCTCGAAGTATAAAAAATATTTAGAAGTAATTTTCAATTATCCTAATTCTAATTATTATAATAACTTTTCAAAGAATTTGACCAAAGTATTAACTAAAAACCTCTGAGATATCAACTTAATGTTGTTACTCTTCCAATACTTACTTAAAATTAAGATTTTTAAATGAAAAATGCACTTCTACAATGCCGGTGGTTTTGACGCGCGTACGAAGGATGTCCTGTTCGGTGGGTTGATAGTCTTTCGCTCCCAATCGATCCAGATCGTCGAGGAAACTGCGAACAAGCGAAAGAAGAATTGAAGGATGGCAATTAATTCACAGCTGCCATTCGCTGATTGTTTCGTATTGAAACAAATTGTTACCAAGAACAAGAAAAAGCACGATCAACCCCGCAACCCAAAAGAAGACAATTAGAAAAAGCAGTTACATACAACGAACCATAGAGAATTCGTGACAATCATGAATTATACCAGATATATAAGAAGCATGAATTCCCAGCATATATAAGACTAGGTAGGCAAGTCACATGCATAGGATTGGACAGAAAAGAACACAAAAAAAAAACATGAGCAGAGCTTTCGAAGGCAGAAAACCGGTAAGAAAATCGAGAAACGGGTGAGAAGATGACGTTCATAATGACGGCCATGAAATGTAACGCCATTGGACAGATGGATGAAAATACATACTATTTTGCAGAATCGTTAAGCTGGTATTCGTTTGAACGTCCGAAGCACTCCTGAACGCCAGTGTCAGCCCACAGTCGCTTCATGGCGGCGAGCAGCTCCTCCGAGAATGGTTCCGTGTCTTCCATGCGTTGGATAACGTCGAAGACCATTTTGCCGTCGCTCTGAAATCATAAAACGTGGAAATTTTACATTTTACATTGTAATTCAGTGTGTCGTAATAAATCGGCGAGCAGAGCACTTATTAAATATTTGAATTCGAATCATTCTTTATGACGGCGATGACGATGAGCGCGAAATCAAATTGAATAGCAGCAGTCCCGTTTCGTTTATATTCTGCGTTACCAAAAACGTAAAAAGCAAATATTTATACATATTCCCGAAATACATCGGGCGATGAGATATATGTTTAATTTCGGCGATATGCACACGCACGGATCTCTACTTTTCATAGATATTGTAGTTTATTTATCTATAATATATCTTTCTAAAGGGAAATATGAAAAGGATCAAGATTATGAATGATTGTGATTTTAAAGATCTAATTCTAGCAGAAAGAAAACCCAGATTTCGGTAGGAAGCAGCCATGAGTTAGGATTTGTCGTAGAGTTAAGTTTGAAAGAACCTCTCTGGTAAAACGCGTTGTCCAACGATACAAGAAAATTCTCATTGAATCGCTTCATTTAACGAAAGACATCCGTACTCTTGAGTCAAGGTGATATACTCTTAGGCACCCACTGATCTTGCACCATAGCACTCTTACCGATACCCAGAGCAGTACCTAGAGGATGAAGCAAAAGAGGGGCATCAGTCGCCGGAAGCAGTACCCGGTAGGCACTAAATCAATGAGTGGGGATGCTAGAAGATAGTAACTTCTTGTGAACTACCTGTTCGAATGTTTATTTCTGGAGGCAGGGCACAAAACCTTCAGTGATTATCAGACACTGAAAACCCTAGCTATGCCCCAACTAACTACACGCTCGGGACGTTACTTCCAAATCAATGCCGACCTCGAAGGGCACCCCGAAAAAAGGTTTTTCACACAGATTGCAAGTCCCACTGTTAATGGTGTATAATTCATATTGCCTTTTTTTGGCACACCCGTCGTATATGATATTATGTAGGTTCAAGATAGATTGATATAGTTGGTGTGTAGGTCTCACTGATTACAAAAAACCTTGAGTCATTTATAACCCCCGTTTTGGGATTAAACCAAAACAGAGATAGTTAATGAGTAAATGCTCGGTGGGTGCAGCAGTGGCAGCGTCATCAACAGGTACAACAAGCAAGTTGCGCAAAGTGATGACGAGTGTCATGGAGTGGAGTGTAGTCGCATCGGGATGATTAGGACTCAACGCGGCGGAGCTCCGATTGGGGGCCTCGAATGACTACGTCGCCTAGTTAATTTATTAATAATTCCGGTAGGCACGGGGAAGTTCGCATCGGTCTCCCTAATCAATATCAGCTCGCGGACTAGGCTCAAACCGTGAACTATATAGAGATAGCTATGAGTAAATAGATCTCTGTCGCTGCTCCCTACATAATAAATATTTTTTCGTTTGTTGAAAAGTATTTTTTATACCTTTACTGTCATTTCTCAATATTTACCTGTCATTTTCTCTGGAAACTTTATTTTCAACAAAATTGTGAATTGAAAAATGTGTGTCAACGCCTTACGAATATTAGATGTTTTACGAAGCGAGCGACTGCATTAAAGCACAACTCAGCTCGTTATGAAATTTTAATCAGGAACTGTGCCTGCCGCCACGAACGCAGTCCCAGCCGGGTGCGGTAAATCAACGTCCCGGTTTAAATGAATTGTTGGCGTAGTAGTAGATACTCGCAAGCATGACGCGCAAAACGATGCAGTGGCAGTTTGGACTTTTCGTCAATTACACTCATGTAGGTGGGTATATGTTGGATTAGGGTTATTGCAATTAGCTTGACGGAATTATATTTGCGACGAGAGAGTAAATTGACTTTCTATCTAATTATGTAATGAGTTTGGTTAGGTGTTTTAAAGATTGACATTAAAAACTAAAATTAGAACAAAATGATTTTGAAAAATTAATTTATGATGGCGATGTAGCTTTTGATAGAGCTATAAAATACTTTTTTTTTCGAATGGAAAAGTACATACTTCTCGCTCGTTGTTTCCATAGCTGATATTAAGAATGGGCATCGCTCTCAGTATTGCTACCAGAGATTGGATGGTATTGCTGTACACCACCGGCCGATATTGCTTGAAGTCTTCACTCGTAAAGCCACTCTCGTGAATGATCCTAAAACAAAGATTTGAACCAATTAACAATTGTAATATATAATCAATATATAATTGGTTTGGGATGGCAATACAAATTTTCTCAAAAACTTTTTTTAAGTTTTGGATACTTTTATTATCAATGTAGTCTATTACAACAAGTGATAAATCATTTGAATAACTTTCGATTTTAATGTAAATACCCAGATAAATCTTTAATTTAAATCTGTTTCTAGATAGATTACTTAATCTTCTACAACTCAAGTCAACTTAATAAATAAAATAAAAATGTGAAAAATAGTGAAAACGTTAAGTAGTAGGTTGAATGACAAGCAAATTTATAAGTAGCTTGACTTTTTAGTTCATTTTTTAAGATTATAATGAGAGCGTCTAAACTATAGCTAATGAGCTTCTGGCATTTACCGTAAACCGTTAAGCATGTCATAATTAATTATTTGTTGATTATTCGAACTATGCGTAGGTAAGCTAATTCAGATCGATAGCGCATTATTAGTGCTTCTCAAGGCAAAATCTTTTCAAATACTGCACGACAAGGCCTTAATTAATTTTTATAAATATTTTACCTTAGAATTCTTAGAAAAAACTAAGATGATATTCACGTAATTTAAATAACTTAAGCACTACTTTGTGGAAATTTCTGCCCACACTTCTGGCAGATCATTTTTCTCTATCTTCAAGCATTTCTGCATGCCTACCTGTTCTTCGAATCCATTTCTATTCTGTCTTTTTCAGTTAGACTTGTAAAACTAACCTGCCTTATATAGTTCCAAGATTCTACTTTCTGCTTTATTCTACTTTCTATAATTTCAGTATAAACAGGATTATGCAACCTTTGAGTCCACTAAGCTTAACAAATGACGGATACTCTTGTAAACTACTTAGTTTTTCGTAAAAACATGTAAACCTCACCAATACCAATTCCGTTTTAGTAACTCTGGAGCTCTAGGCAAGAGTTAAATGTGTTAATTCGCATCCTTTATTTCTTTATTATTTTCTTCTGTTTAAATAATACACTGATTATAATTAGCTGATTTAAATCTTTAAATAATTAAGCGATCCCAAATTAAGCATTTATAGAAAACAGTTCTAATAATTCTTATTTTTAATTAAATTATTTGAATGTTGAATAATTTATTTCAAAAAAAATATAACAAAATAAAAGAATTAGACGTATAAGAAAGAAAACGAAAGTATTATACTTGGTCAGAGTTCACTAACTCCTCATGTCTTCATCAATTGGTGGTTAAATTTAATGCATTACAAGAACACACACATGCACACACTTTCTCTTAACCTAAACTACTTTAGTTATTTATAATCCCCCTGTTTTCATTGGCAACAATACATTTCTGTTGAGCTTGCGCTATTATTAATATCCTTAAGCAAAGATCCATTTTCTGATATTACCTACCGCAGCTTATTATGAATGGCTTTAGCGGTCTAGTTAGCGGTTTATTTGCTTGGAAACCAGTTTTCTGTTCCAAAAAAAAACTCGCGAAATTATGCGGCCGGAAAAAAAATTCACAATCCTATAAAATGGCTTTTTAAGTATCCTGTTTCTAGGGTTGCAGATAAACTTGATGCGACAGCAAATGTATAAATTTATAATAATTATGTTTAAAACATTTAAGTTATAATAAAACACAGGATATATCAAATAAGTAATGAATAGTTCAGTTTCTGTAAAAATTTGCACAAAAAAAAATGCTTTGTTTGAGCTTCTTAGTTTCTATCTATCGTTCCAGTTGCTACTTCTTTTTCGTTCTCTAATTATGGTGGTACCCTCTATTGCCGCTACCTGATTATATCATACAGCCCGCTAATTAATTTAGAATTTGCTAAGTATGTAAATATAGTCTTCATTAGTGGAGTTCGAAACCCCACGTGACTAAAGTTTGCTAGCTCACATAACCACAGCGACAAACCACAGTCACTTCTCAAATAGAAACAAATGTTTTCTATGCAGAGAAGAATGAATTTGAATGAAAAGAATGAAAAGAATGAACAAAAAATGCTTAAATTATGTCGCTATGAATATTGATCGCTGATTTTATTATGTAAAATTTGATTACTTGAAATTCAGGCATATTGGGGACTATATTAGGTCATTAATGAATATTTTAAAAATTAAATTAAAAAGTGAAGAGTGCATATCGCAATGGTAAGCGCACCTGCCTCAAATAAAGAGGACCACGCGGCCAGGAATTATTAAGAACTAGCACTCCTCACGCATTCCCCAATTTCTGAATAAAAAGAAGGACTGAACGATAGGCTTGCAACATATCCCTGTAATATGTAAAATAAATTCTGCAAAACCAATGAGACCCGGTCAGACGAAGGGAAAGTTGGTAGGCCTAGGCACTACTAAGAGCTGTTGCGCCATTGATGCTGATAAATTAAAGAAACCAATATATAGAGAAGAAAAAAATAATTTCGAAAAATATATCATTTTTTTTATATAAATTTATTATGCCTTCCAACAAAAAGTTATCTGCCAAACTGCTGTTTGAATTAGTTGTAACTCAATTCCTTCAACCGTTAATATAATAATAACGTTCAATTGAAACAGGACGATGCTTTCTACTTGCGAAGATAAGCCGACAACCGGCAACGCTTTTAACTTGTTCAGATTGTAATTCTCATGTAAGGCAACAACACTCCTGCAATGCACTATGTGAAGTCGTTGTTCCTCAATTAGCGTCATAGTAATTCACATTCATAACTATACTAACACTGCTCTATAGAGCTAATACATTCTCTGCCATACTAACACCGACTATAACCCATATGCATAAAACTAAAACTCTCGAGAAAGAACAATCGACAAGCAGCTACAAGCAATACAAGCGTGAAGCATCAAGCATAGTTATGTCGTGACCCACAGTTATTTCTATTAATCAGGGCAATTATTAAAGTAATGAATGAATAACGCAATGCGGGATTACGAAAATCCTGCAAAGATAAGACTTTATCAGCGAGAAACAAGATAGATTTATGTCTAAATATCGATAATAACTTTAAATTATTAAAGAAAATTTTGTTTAAAATAAGAATAGATTTGCTTAGCTCTTGTAACGGCAATTGTGTTGAAAGAACAAAGAAACGGCGAAGACCCAAAGCAACAACCATAAAAAGAAAAAAACACGAAAATATAAACAGAATAGAACAGAAAAGTAGAGTAAATGAATTGTGAAAATGTGAATGTGAGAATATAGTGGAAAGGCATAGCAACGGTGGCAATGTTGACCATAAATTTATTTTTATATTGCTTGGCCGTTAAGTAGTGTGGCGGTGCGTGTGATATATGGGCGATATAAAAAAAAAAAGCAAGCAGGAGCAAAGAACAAAGAAAGCAGTTGAAGTTTGAAAAGCGTCATATCATATTGTGGTGGAATACGGTGCGTTGCTGGAAAATAGATTCATAACTATGACCCGAAAGTGGCACTTATCGCTACTTTGATATCGTTGTTCTTTGCTGGTTGAGTACATAAATACGGTGCTCTATTGAGAGGAAACTTACGGAAGAGGAAAATCAATTTCCAGCGAAATTGTTGTTGATTAAAGATTATTTCCCAAATCATATTTTCCTACTAATGGTTTCTAAGGTTATAGGTATATCATGACGTATGTTGATTTTATGTCAGTATTTTCATTTCGCAAGTTTTGGTAATTTTAGAATTATAGGCAAAACCGGATTATTTATTTTTCCTTTTTCGCTATAACCTTTTGTGAGTTTTGGCCTACAACCAGAAGCGCGTTTGGCACAGTTAGAGCCCTACTGCCCCTGCGTGGGTACCTTGAAATCTTGAAACCCTAAACGCGCGCTTAGTGTAATTAAGCCAAAAATGGCATCTGCCTTTAACATTCTCCCCACATAACCGGGTGTTGCTGGTATTCGATTCAGCTTCTGCATATTTCGAGGATAGGTTGCAAGCCCATAGCCCGACCCTCTTCCATACGCGTGAAGAGTGCGATTACTTATTTGCTGGCCGCGGAAATTGAACCCGGGTCGTTTGCAACACACCCATCATCTAAACTTCTAACCCTTCCTAACCCACACACAACCCAAGTAGACCTTGGGCCAAAAGTCAAAGTTCCCATACCGCTCCGGCGTAGACTTTAACCACCAAACCTTAAACAATTAATTTTGCCCTCAAAAGCGAAGTTGAAAGGTACACCACACCGAATCGAATCTTATCCAGCACCCAACGACAAACTTTGGCGTCTTGAGTGGCCGCAGAATATAACATCGACCAAAATACTTGAAGTAATGTTTTTTTTTACTATAAAACATCCGAAAATAATAACAAATAAATACAAACAAATAAATGCATTATTTCCCCTCATAAAAACAACTAAAATATGATAACTTTACAGCTTCAGGACCAATCCAAAGGGAAAAAATTATTGACAGGTATACAAATACAAGAAACCAATCAGATATTTTCAATTCGATAAACAAGTGCCACAAACAATAAAATTCCAGAGAAAAAGATTTCCACATGGAAAACCTAAAACCCGATCGTGATGCAAATCCAGGATACATTTCACAATACCACCTGCGAAACTTTAAAACGCAGCTCTCACGAAAATCGATACTTCCGATAATATTTCCTTCCGCGACAACAGAAAAATAAAACAGAAAAAAAAACAATATCCTTTGTCTTCGATAGGATCCGTTCCTGAAACGATTGGCCAGTCGCGTAGCAAGTAGGAAAGTCATTTAAATATATCTAGGGAAAGCAGCAAAGCACGGCTGACTTTGTAGTAGCCAAGCACACCCGCATGATGTGTGAGCACACATCACACACACCATGCATGCATACGCAAAGAAAGCAGTGCATTATGGTACAAGAACTCGGGCGAAACTACCGCCTCCATATAGTCTTGAGTTCACTTTGCATATGTGTATGTACCACGCATTCGTATATAAGATTGTTATGTATGTATTCCTTCACAAGCATGCAAAACCTATTTGCAAGCCTGGGTGTGTGCGAGTGTTAGTTGCCTAGAGCGCAAAGGCCCCGCTTATTGATCGGCGGCCGAGAACAGCGGCGAGTAGGCAGGGCAGGAACGAAACGGCATCAGCATCGGCGCAGCGCGGAGCAGCGTGGAGCAACGTTGTCATAGTGTGCGCACGTTAGCCGCCGCCAATGCCCTGGCCTGTTTTCCGGCAGCACACTGGCAGAAGATGAAACAAACAGCAGCAGCACTAGCAGGAACAACGGGTTTGCGCCTCTTGCGCAGTTCAGTGGCGAAGAGTGCACATCGCCCACAGCAACATCGAAGCTATTCCGGAAACCTTGGTTCTCGCCCACGCTTCGGGTAACAACGAGCAGAGCATCTACTATAACCTCCTAGCCTAGGCTCCTGGTGGTCCTTCCACACTTGCACGCACACACATGCACACAACGTAGATTTTGGATTCTGTTAGATTTATATATTCCACACACATCGCATCACGCACGCAAATCATAAAATCCTTCAATCCTGCCGGTATTATTATGCACTCGCAGGATGAATTAGTTTCGTTTGTTTCTTTGGCCTTGTCTCGGCTTCAGTTCTTTTTATTACCTTCATGATGAGCTGAACTGTGAAAGTAGACATGATGTAGATTTAACTCGCGTTTGCTGGAGATGCAAGGACGAGGGCAAAAAAGCACTACTGGCAAGATTGCAATGCAATGGGTAAATGCATAAACATAAAAGTTACGCCCACGCGACGGGAGGTCTGATTGCAGTACATGTGTTTTATACATAGTTTGGTACTTGATACTCGTATCTTGCGCTTTTATTTTATTTTGTTTGTTTTTAAGTAATTCTGAAAGATTTCCCCTTTTTTTGTTTTGTGCTTTTTGACCTTTCACAAGACCTTTCAGTATAGCTTAGACATCCTTGTTGGCTTGTTGTTCTATCTTCCGTCGACCTTCACACAAGATCGGACGCATGAAGATTTATTTGTCTCATTTTTCCTGATTCAACAGCTTGCCAGAATTCTTGGTAAATTCACATGTGTGCGATATACATATAGTATATGTAGTAAAAATAAGAAGGAAACAAAATAGAATATCAAATGGTGGAGAGTTAGCTAAATATTTTTAACCCTACGGTTTGGATATAGATCTTTTTATCAAAACGAATCAAACGCTGTTATCACCAAAAGAGCGAACCAATGTAATTTAATAGAAAGTTGTAAATTTTAAGTACAATTTCAAGTCAAACTCAAAATTATAGTAATAGCTCAATGCCCAAGGAGCAGTGATATGCAAGCTTTTTTTCGTCACAGCATACTTTTAACAATTTCAAAATTTGACGGCACACAAATAAACAGATAACGTAAATGCGGTTTAAGATTACCCGACCACTAGGCACCCCCGACTGAATCCTAAAAGTATAATGAAACTCGCGGACTGGATAAATTTATTACGCAGGCCGTATGTTGGCCACACCTGGACTAGCACTATAGTAAGGGTGAAAGTGAATATTATAAATAATTTATTTAGATATCACGTGTAAATGAATGCAGTTTAAATTCTTCTCTAAATGCAGATATAATCAATTGATTGAATGCTGAAGATTAAATAAAATTTCAAATTTATGGACACATCTAGTTTCATACAGGGATTGTATTAGGTTGGTAACTTAGTAAACAAAAAGAAAACGCATATGTACTTACTTCATTTGTTTAACTATCGTGCTTTTTCCAGACTCGCCCGCACCTGCAACAAGAGAGAAAAAATAGTTAGTACATGAAAGCTCTATCTAATATAATAAATGTACAAGTAAATAATTAATTTCCATGTATATATGCTATATATAAATACATAGGTATTATAGAGTACTAGGAGTTAGTTTTCAACATTTTATTGCACTGGAATTGAAATATGTAGATAATAATCGAGAATGAATATTATACTGATTCTATCCTCGTACGAATATTGATTTTTATTATATCAATATAACGTTACATTATTGTGCACATGTTGCATTTGAGTCAAGTAATATATACAATAAAATAATAATGTAGTCGTTGGAACGAAGAAAGAACATTGCGCAATTGTAATAAATGCAGTTGAAGCGTTTCCAAAGCATTATGGCTAATTAGTATTAAAAGGGAAAATATGTGGGTGGATAATATGAAAGTATGTAGTTAGTAGATATACGGAAAAAATAAATAGAGAGTTTGATAAAGAGATAATATAAAGGTACGATATTATGCCTGATAATAAAAACATTTTACTTACTATAATTACTGATTGCGATGGTGACAAAATATTTTAATTAGTGTAATTTCAAAATATTAACTTACTCAATGTAAAGGAATTAAAATTAAGGTACTTATATATTACAAATTATGATAATGTTTGTGTTGATTTTATCATTATAGAAAAGTTATTAGGTGAGTAAAAATAAATCTAGACACTATTTCAATTTCTTTATATCTTCAGATTTCCCGACAATAACAAATGAATCGTAAAATTTTATTACCAAACATTAGTTAATTAGAGTCATTAGTAAAGAGGATTCTTCTAAGCAGCTTAAAAATAACGATTAAATAGATGGAACGTAGAATAAGTAGCTGTTATTTTCCAACTACAAAATTTATTAATTAAAATGCAAATCTTTCCGTTATTTGCAATTGTAGGTACACAAGATTTCGAACGTAAGCATTACCTAATTAGTACTAATATCCATGCCAAATCGACCAAAAAAGTGACAAAATAAAACACTCAGTCATGGGTTATGAAAAAAATGTTATCGCAAGTACATTTCGTTGATCTAATAAAGAATCCAAAATATTACATCCATATCTCCAATTGGTTCCGAGAAAAAAGATAATGTGACACTTGCCAGTAAAAAAAATCATAACAGAACATCAACCATTTTAGTATTAAAAAAATCACAAATACATATCGATTAAGCTTAAAATATATTTGCCCTCAAATCTTCGGAAGATTTGTAGCTATGATCTCGAAAAGCTAAATATTTTAGTTGTTGTTTTTTAAAAAAACTTTAAAGCATTATCACCAAAAAAAAAAATTAAACACCTATATAGTCTACATATGAGCTATATATGCGGCGTTAATAAAACAGTGAACGTACCTCGAATGCCTCGAGTGGTAAGAAGTTGTTTACGTACTCATGGGAATTCCTGCAATCGCGCTGTGCCGCTCGTGCGCAACTATTCCGTTCGTACGTAAATAGCTCCTTACCACTCTCGTTCGGTAAACAAATGGAATCAACTAACTTTCCTTACTAATTTCAAGTATTATAAATATTCTTGAAATATGTTGCAATAATAATTGGGGTTATAGTGAATGGATCTTAAGAATGATAAAAAAACCTGTTGCAAACAATCACCCAAAATATAGTTGCTTCACCATTCGTTAATAATCAATTTATATAAGTCATTGTGTTTAGATTTTGAACAAAATGGTATACTTAATCAGATAATAGTCGATAAATAAAACTTGAAAAATCTTAGAAACGGAAACAATAATCAAAATAATTATAAAACAATTGCTTCCAACGAAAAGCTTAATAATTTATTTGAATGTTTAATAATTTAAAACTGATGTAATTACTATCATAGTTAACAAATTCAATTATCTAATAATTAATTCATTCTCAATTTCTCCTATGTTATTTAAAAAATCTCCCATTAAACATTCACTATTTTCGAATAATTTAAATTTCATATAAATAATTTTACGCCAAAACCGATAATTTTAATCAATAATTCAAGCAGCATGTATAAATTAAAACCAAACCAAATTATTATGGAATTAAATTCAATATTAATACTCTCGCTCCTCGCTCTTGAACTATTCCTATCTAAAAGCACATGGTATGTAACGAGAGTATAAACACTCCACCGGTAGAAAGTAATTTATTTAAAGGCGGAAATTCGTCGAGGCAAATCGCCGGAACAACAGCGAGGCTTTCGTTGTTTATAACTCTTGTGTACATAAGCCTGAATCATAAATACTCCACCATCAGAAGTTCAACCAGCCATCCCGCCCGCTTTACCTCTCTTTCAAACCGATCAGAAGTAGCAACAATTTCTAAAATTAGTTCGATTGTTCGTTTTCACAAATCCTATTCATCTTCGAATCAAGATCGAAGTAGAGCTCTCCAATTTAAGCTAAACAATTACAAGTCTTCTATCAAAACCCGCAAGCAAATCATACAAATAAATGTTAAATTATTCATAGACCAAGAGAAAAAGATCATTCTCTATATTCTGGTGTTTTTGACTCCTTACGCCCTCCCATCAATTGAACTGCACTGCTGTAATATATTTTCGCTACTAAATTCTACCACCCTGTATGGATCTAGTATGCTGAGACTTTTGCAATTGAATTACGCTCCTCGCATCTCTGAGAGCAAAGCCTTAACGCAATTTGTCAGTTTTCAGTTCTCGCATTGGCATCATCAGCATCAGAAACGGGAAGCTCAAAGTGCACCGCAAGAAGAAAAACATGTAATCTCCGCGAAGCGCCAAGACAGGAAGATGAGCGGAGGCGGCGACGAGGAGATGAAGGTGTCTCCTTCAACGAAGGAGAATGCGAAGGGAACGTAATATCGGAACGCGAAACTCGTACAAGTGCATGCCGTTCAAATATTGACGTGCGCACATTACTAATATCAATAAAGCATCGTAATTCATCAACGTGTAAATATTGATTGCTTAAACAATGGTGCTCTTGCTGCGAGCGGTGTCGGCAGTAAGATTGCTGTTTTCGCACCGTGCGGCCATTTGTTAGTTAGCTAGCTAGGCTGTAGCAGCAACGATGACGCATTTCGTTAATGCCTAATTATTGTTATTATATGCAAACACATATTGTGGTGCGACTGCCGGTACCGAACGCGAATGGGTTGAAGAGGAGCTGATATGGCATGTGCGATCGTGCCGGTAATTAATGCCGTGATGCGTGATAAGCCTACGCCCAAAATGCAAATGGCCGATGGAACTTATTCGAGCATTTAGAAACGTACACGGTTTATTTAGGTTTATACACAAATTGGAAAGAAATCATTTTGAATGACAGTATGAGTAGGTTGATGTAATTAATAAAATACAAGAGTTGCTAATAGGGAAATGGCAAACTTGAGAATGTCTGCAGTGTTGTTTGCATCTACAACTTTTAGCAGAAGAACGGGTCCCAAAAAGCAGGAAACTGAATGACGCTCCATCGCCACGGATATCAGGGCAGCTTCGATAATACGCTGGCAGCAACTCTAGAACATCTTAACTAAGGTTGGACACACTTTATGATATCATGATTTGGTCAACCAGAAGCCATGAAGAGGTGGGCTTCCTACTTGTGCAGCTCTTGACATGACAAAGAAATTGAGATTTTATTAACGTAAATGCTGTTTAGGACACAAATTGGTACTCGACAAATTATCTGCTCACGATAATTACATTACCCGAGCAGTATGTTGGCCATGCCTGGTTTAACCAATTGTATATGACTTTATAGAGCAAATTGTAACTGATGAAAGTTTATTTATTAAAATAGAAAATATTTAGGAAAAGTAATGAATGAATGAATATAACTTCAGCTTCTGAAACTACTGAAACATTTACAACTGTACAGATATTTATATTTGGATCAAGCAACAACTTCCAACTTGTCTTATTTCTCAATTAAAACCATTTAAAACTATCCATCGGCAGTAATTACACGTTCATAAAGCACCAACGCTCTCAGTTCCTCCCAGTGCACCGTCACACGCTTCAAATGACACCCAGCAGGAAAGCATGTCGAACATGAGCACTTACGACAACAAGACAAATCATCTGAACTGCGACAAGCTGCACACATACGCAATGAGCAATATCCAATTCGGTATTAGTTCCAAGTGTTTGTAAATTTAATTGAAACAAAACACCTACAAGCCACCTATAAATACAACTCGCGTAAATGAATAAAATCGAAAAACATCAGCAAGAAAAAAAAGTTGCAAGCAGTTTCATGCACTGTTCAAACGATCAAACCGATTATGATCTCTTAGCATCATCCATCGGTAATGCTAGTAACAATAGGAGCATGAACTTATTGACCTCGATCAACGCGCTTCAGCTCGTTCGTTCAATTCGATCTAATTGCGATTGGAAAACTGCGTTCTTATGTCGAAATGACGAATTGTGCGCTACTCTCGACAACAACAAATGAATGAGTTCATGTAATGAATGAATAAACGAAGGCGTGCGTTGAATGAAATTAATCGATAGTATCAAACATTCGCTCACGGCCATGTAAACAAATCGGATTGTTGTACATTATAATTTATAAATAGTTTTATTATGTTTTTTGTAGTGTAGTAGTGGTTTTAATGACATCGAACTTAGTATCAGTCGATTTTCTGACAAATTGCTGCGAAAAACATTTTCAACGTTGTAAACAAGATGAGATCTATCTGATTGGTTCTGTGATACAACTACGCCTTCGTTAAATAAAATCCTAGATAAGAGTGAAGAGGGAGGACGCGTGTAGGTGCAACCTGTCGAGTTCGTCGTTAGCTAATTGCACCTGTTATAGGGAGTCGACGATCGATTTTCACGTCAGGTTCGATTGCGGCGACATGGATGATGACGGTCGCAATCGAGCGCGGATAAAGCGATGTATGTCGCTTGCGACACTTAACACTCTAGCACCCTTATCGTGCCTTTATCGTCGAGTGTGATAATGTTGTGCACTATTAAACGGACTCATCTAGAATTACTGCACTATATCGAGATGATGATGATTACGAATATGATGACGATGACATATTTTCACTGATCTATCAAGCATCTGAATCGTTTTGTATTTTCTTCTAGTTTTACATGGATTATTTAGTATTCAAGCTTTTTGTTGATTTAATTCAAACAGTGGCGAATGTTTGCTTCACCATGACCGAATTGTCTTCCATTTGGCTGCGAGTTATGTTCAGATTAATGTAAACATTTTCGTTAAATGTTAAAGCCTTCGATAAATAAACAGAGCAATGAAATTGAATCGTGACGATAATGAGAAATCTAAACAAAATGGACAACATGCGTGTGCCGTGGCGTCATCTCTCAACGTCATGAGATATATGTTTTTTAGTATTTTAGCATTTGAATTGTTTGTTCAATAGTTTTTGTTTCCATTTAATCTGTTTGTCACTCACAATAAATATGCTCGAAATTAATTCGAACATTTAAGTGGTTAGGTGCTTTTTTTAAACATGCCAAACCATTGTTGTGTACAGCTGCGGATTTAGAACTGACGGGGCCCTAGGCGAGTTGGAGGTCCTTTGTAAAGTAGCCCTAGGCGCAAAATCAGTTTGAGGCCTCACGTAAAAGGCGCATTTGCAGCCACATTCAAAATTTAAAGACTCGCTCGCCTCCTGCGCCTGTGCATGATTCAGACACTAGTTGGGTAGAAGGATGCGTACTTGTTAGTAGAAGAGGTAAAGAATTTTTTATCGAATATGAAATATAATCATATAATACCAAATACATGCAAACTATGCAGCTAAAGTGCAGTCTACAGCACGCGCCAGTTTGTAGCTAAGGTTTATAACCATCAGAGAAGCACCAACGCCATCTCTTGGGTCTAAACGGTTGGCACTCCAATTGGCATTTTTCTTGGCTGTTGCCTAAGACACTGATAGTGGAATAATGAGCAACAACAAAAAGGCTTTTTGTTTGTCCGTATTCTACTGTACGAGTCCCAAACAACAACCAAAAAAATGGCGACTTGAGGGCAGACAAACCGGTCTTGAAAAATCTTGAGTTCTTTGGCCTTAATGATTTTAGATAATGTGAAAATAATTAAATATGTAAATATAGAATTAGATGTGTTGATAATGTTTTATTTATTATAAGGTTATATCACTTTATGTTGTAACTTTTTGTTATGCATTACCTTAACTTTTTGGTTCTTTACCGACGCATTTCGACCAGTGCATTTGGCCTTCATCAGATCCCTGAAGAATTGTCTTAATTTAAGAAAATTAGATAATAGAAAAAGAGGACAAACAGAAAGAAAGACTTCAAGGTTACAAGGTTGCTTTACAACCAGGAATCGTCATAATATTGCGTGAGTATGATGGAAATGATGACAACATATTTTCGAGCTTCACGCCCAAAAATACTAATTACGGAGAGTGCTCGTTCAAGGTTAAGGAAATTGTCATATTTCATAATAGTCAAACTGGGAAATGGACGATTAATCATTATCTGTATTTTGTTAATGTATTTGTTTTCGTTTTTGTGTAACCACTAATGCTGATACAATTGTGATAGTGATTCAATTTGAAAACTTGATTTTATATAAATTTATGGACATTTTTGTTAAGAATTTTGTAACAAAAAACAAATGTTCCTAAACTCAGTTGCATTCAAAATATAGATTTAAATAATAAATAAATCAGTTGCTTTCAAAATATAGATTTAAATAATAAATAAACACTTTCTTGTAATAGTCTTTAAGTAAAAAACTTAAAATTGAAATGAAATAGTAATTTTTCTATAATATTTCCCATATATGTGTATAAATTATTGTAGCTCAAACGATTAAAACAAACAAAAACAGATAAAAAAATGTAAATACATTAAATATAAAAAGTTAAGAATTGATATAAAAAATTACACAATTCTTAAACTTTTAATACCTAATTTGACATGTTTATCCTCATATCTATTATAAACATAAATTTATATTACGCATCTACCAAATTCAAGAAGAGCTATAGATGCAAATATTATTACACCATAAATCGATAAACATTTGAATAAAACATAAACGGCGTCAAAAGTCAACAACTCATATTTAATTCAACACGCGTACATTTTTTAATTTAATGTTTTCTTTTATCACTATTTTTGTCCCAATCTTACACAATAGCTATATTGCCAAACGACCAACAATTCATCACAGCACAGTCTCCTGTATTTGTAGAAATATGTCCTACATTAACTTTCATGTTTACATGGCAATGCGATGCCTACGTAGGTGCGGTTACAACATTTGAAACCAACATTTGATTAAATCGTAAATCGTACAAACCGAAACAAACAAGTGAGAGAAAAAAAAACACCAAAAAAATACAACTATTAAATAGTGACTTGTGTCAACGCATATAAATTAATTTGCTTGTTTGACCCGAGCACATTGACTTTCGAACATAACATTTAAATTGAATAAAAATATTCAATTAACACTTCGAATTACATGAGAAAAATTTGAAATATGCAAATATTTTACATAATCAA
>JARJDU010004790.1:0-18035 GCA_030264695.1 Lissagria laeviuscula
TCATACTCATAATAATAATCAACGTTTTAATTGAATCCCACTACTCGTCAATCTCAAATCAAAGAACACATCCAAACTGCTAATTTAATATAAATATGCTAAGCTTTAATAATTAATTAAGTAATTAATCAATCAAACGATGAATCATAACAATAGAAGAACTTTGCTTGTTTAGCAATATACATTCGAGGAAGTTTATTATTAACATTATGTTTTAAATCAGTTTTTAAACATCTAAAGAAATCATAAAAACAAATATTTTGCCGCTAATCGAGCTAATGTCAAGAAGGTTTCCATCAAGTTTTAAGTAAAATATTATAAATATTTAAATCAGTATTAGTGTGTAACGCATCTTTTCGTTTGCTGTTTAGATAAACGAAGATGGATTCTAGTTTTTAGTCACATTTTCTGTCGATTTAAATTATGATTTAAGTAGATGTATGAAGCAAAAACTGTAGTAATCATGAGACTAACAATTAGAAATGAGAGATAGGATAATTACCCAGCTAACACACATACGGTGGCCATCGGACGGGTTAGCGTTTTCTGGCCGATCTTGAAACATCGGTACAACGCGGGGAAAAATGAAGGGACAAAACAAAAAGGCGTTGACGGATGACGGTTGGCCAGTTAGTCAAGGGTTACTGCCATCATCGTTCCGCTATATTGCCGCCAACGCAAGATGTCTCGATGTAAAGCATTAGAAGAAGTATTGCAAGCGGTTAACTTCGGCGAGTATCGCAGGCGCCAAAGATCCCAAATCAACGTCTGTAATGCCAATATCTAGCCGCCGTTTACCTGCCGATTAAGGGCTAATTAAGGCCAACAGGAGTAATACGAACGCCGCCGTATGTTCTTAAACGGCACTGTATGGCTGAACGTATGTTTTTTGCCAGCACGTTTCCAACGTTGGGCCGACCGATAACCGCGTTTTGTGTATTAGCTGGGTACGTCCAAGGTATATAAATAAAATAACTCAAGAATAAAAAATCATAGAATAATATAATGTAAATTATGTAACCATGTTCAGCTCAGTTTTAATTATACGAAGAATATTTAAATATTTTCTTTTTATATTGTTATTATGTAGTTATTTTTATATGTTTATCTAGATCAACTTATTCGGTGATTTTGAATGAAATGACAGAAATAATCGAGAAATCAAAATATTTAAAATAAAAATGGAATATAATATGACAAAGATAGAGACGTTTTGCTTGAACGAGAACAAGGGTCTAAAAAGAAACACGTTCGCTTAAATATGTGTGCAAAAGGGGCACTTGGCGATTGCCATGCAGTCACAACACTAACACTTACTATAGTTGTCATAATTATCATTATTCTCCAGATATATTAACGTGATTTCTTCCATGTACGGGAGCTCAACGCGATATAATATTTCACCTGTACTATGAAACACAGAAAGAAGCCAAAAAAGAAAAAAGTCATATAGTAAACCAAAAGGACACCGCTATTTTGTAAAAAATGTTCTTTAGAAATATATATCCAATATATAAATATATATATAGCTTTAAGTGTATTAAAAAGAGTGATAACGTGTACGGTACCTTCTGTGTTTGCATCCTCTTGTGTGTAGCACAGCATGAAGGCTAAAACAAATAAAAACAACAATAAATTAATAGAAATATCAAAGAAAGAAATGAAGAAATTTCAGTCTGTTATCATTAATGCTCTATGAAAAACAGCTAAAGATGACCGAGTCAAGATAGCCGAGTCAAATTATAAATAACCCAAATGAATTTGTTAATGTGTTAAGTCCATCATCAATAAAAAAAAAATTAAATAAAGACATATAACCATTTGTACTCGTGTTTCTGTGTGTTTTTTACGTTTTCGCTATGTTAGTACTTACATTGCATTTTCGAATCGTTATCATTCGGAGAAATAGGTGAAACAGATTGGGAATCTAATTAAATTAAAGCAAAATAAACGTTAAACATAAGCATATCAAACGAACAAACAATAACAATAGACATAATACAAGGATGGTTTAGTATCACTAGCAAACAAATTAAATTAATGAAAATGAATGTATAAGTGTATCTTGTTTCGTGTAAAATAATGTATTAGAAATGATACGAATAAATGTATAACAAAAATACGTTCATTCAATCACTGTCCTCCCATATCCAATATCTTTACAAATAAATGTACTTACGTTCTTGATCAGAGCCATCTTCGGACTTGTCGTCTTTGCTCTTCATGAAAGGGAACTTCCTACTGAACGAGAAGTTCTTCTTTTTCCTATCTAGCGTGGATTGCTGCAAATCAAAGTCCTATTAAATGGTCGTTATCCCTTTAGATCTGCCTGCTGTGGTCTTACCTTTTCAAGGATATTCGGCATGTGTCCCTGGAACTTGACAGATCTATCTCTAGCCCTTTGCTTACGCTCCCATCGCTTTTTCGAAGGAATGATACCCATTCCTTGCTCGTCTCCAGTATTAAGTACTCTCTTTGCTTGCCACCATTCGTCGTCACTCGCATTGGTGACATGCAGAATATCGCCATAATGAAATGCGAGTCCTCTGCTTGGCAGGCCATCGTCCTTCATTGGGTCATAATCAAACAGTGCCCTAAAATAATACATAGCATGATGAATTTACAGTTTATTCGCAGAGTCTCAACTACGGTGTTTACCTCACATAGAGAGACCGTTTTTGTGATGTACGCAAGAGCGTCCCGCCAGTAACCTGTTGGGACATTTGTTGCTTGAGGTCGTGAATCTTGGCCTCGAAACGATTGTACTCTTCGGGTCGATATTGGACAACTATCGTGACCGTTTGGCTGGTGCCTTTAAGTGCTTGAGCCGCTTCCTCGTGCGTCGCATTGCGGAGATTAATGCCGTTCACGCTGATGATCTGATCGCCACGTCGCAACTCGTTGCAGACGTCCGCCGGCCCTCCGGCGAGGATAAACGAGATGAAGATACCTTCGCCGTCCTCACCGCCTACGATATTGAAACCCAATCCACTGCCGCCCTTTGTCAACACGACCGTCCTCACATCTCTGAAAACATAAACATCAACGACCATCATTAATTCGATTTCTTTGCTTTGCCATAAATAACAAATTCAAGGACGACAGTTAACTCTTCAGCGATCAAAGTGTTTAAAATCATGGTCAACGGAAAACGTTGGGGAGTCCATAGGTGGACTCAACCCAAAGTCTCCGGACTCTCGCAATTTGATGTCATCATTATCCTAGATTGATTAGTATTAATGCATACCCAAGGAATGGCACATTCTAACACTGCGTTCACACAAACACAAATGCATTATTGGATGATGGTCACATATGGCATTGGCAGACAGATAGAGGTAACATCTAACTCACGTGGCGCAGCCCGACATGATTTTCAATTTCGGGATAGAAAAACAATTGAACAGCTATGCAAATAAAATTAAAAAAAAAACAAGCGCCCGGCTGCAGATGAAATATTAACAAATCTTGAGACACTTTTTGGTGTGCATGACCTAGGATATTGCGGGAGTACTGATGTCTGCCGTCGAACTGTAGAGCCCGAAAAGTTATCCCGGAGGAAGAAGAGAGGACGCTTGCGCTCTTGCCACCGCCGACCAGCCGTCCCCACAGGTGGTGCGAATCAATATTACTGACAACATTTCTATATATAAATGCGGGGGTGAGAATGCTCGCGTCTATCTATTTGTGTACAGATCTAATTTCTAAATTCGTCAAAGGATTCAAATTTTCTAATATTGGTATTCTATGTCAATTTTTACAACAATTTGCTATTGTTATAACCTTGGTTACACATGTAATAATAATGAAAATAATTAAGTTACGTTCATCATTTTGATGACATAAAAGTTGCATGGAATTACGTGCCGAGTAAACATAATTAAGTAAATTAAAAGTTTGTCTAAGAGACAGAGCCGGATTGCAATACAATATCAACAAACTAGTTAGTTATTCAAGTGTTTATAGTTAATTGGTTTGTGACCATGGACGAACCTATCCCACAATTTAATCACAAGCGAAACCAAAGGAAGTTTCCTGTTAACTTCAAATGAATTAAAACGATTGCTAATTAAACTGATAATTGAAAACACAAACACAAATATTCTAAACATAACTTGGGTGTTATGTATTTCCCAGAGTTACAGCATTAAATAAATAAAACATGAATTTATGCCAATGAACGTCTTCAAGGAGGAATTCCGCAAAAGGGGTTT
The DNA here is from genome assembly GCA_030264695.1 of Lissagria laeviuscula. Taxonomy (NCBI): domain Eukaryota; kingdom Metazoa; phylum Arthropoda; class Insecta; order Coleoptera; family Staphylinidae; genus Lissagria; species Lissagria laeviuscula. Next base: position 4,215 of record JARJDU010004790.1, read on the forward strand.
TCCTTGATTGCCGCAAATATTCGCATTCGCATAACCGGCTGTTGGCTGATGATAGCTGTCTAGCAATGGCATTCGTGCCTTGCTCACTCAAAAAAAACACCTTAACCGAATTGCAAGCAACACTCTCGCAAGCAGCTTGAAATTTCATACTCGGCACACGATCTCGTTGACCTGTTGTTGTCTGTTACCTACATTCCATTCCCAACACACAACCTTCCTCGACAGCCAAGAGATTAAGATTAAGTTATTACAGCCTTCCGTCAAAATAGAGAAAGGCCCATAAAATAAAGCCAGACGACGACGAAGACGACGCTGAAGGAATGCGCGCGCCCGCTGAGATCCTAGTAGCTTTAAATACCTTTTGAGTTTATCTTTGTTCCGAAAGCGTCGACTGAGGGTGGCGAACGTCGTCCGTAGTGGAAACGATTGCTGCTTGTTTTTCGTCATTTTCTCTGTTGTTTATTCGTTGGCACACACACGCGCACGCGTTTCTTGAAAACACTGGGTGCAAAATTATGAACGGAAGCAGAACGAATGCGTTGGATCTCTTCGCCGGCTATTTTATTGCCAAATAGCCGTGGAATCCATTGACGAGCATGAGGGACGAATGACTAGAAGCGCGAGACAGCGAACGGCACCTGACCAAGTTCATTTATAATTAGTAACGTTTGTAATAGAATGAATATTTAAACACGGTAGCTTCCAGCACACTTCGATGGCAGCTTGCTTTATTACCAATAGTTTTATGAGTCATTGATTTCGTAGTCGTGGTGGATAGATTATATCATTATTATTATTTGTAATACGTGATAGAAGTAGTAGACATATCGCAAAACATTACTAACAGTTGTAAGTTTTACTTAAACATGTATTGCTGCTAAATGTTAGCTCGAAGAGAATTTTCCATGAAATAAATCAAATTCTTTCCTTGATTTCAATACGTTTCTATTGCCAGTTTTAGCATTGTTTTAGTGTCAATGAAAGTTTTTAATACACATCTAGCCCAAAGACATAAATATAGGATAAGGGAAACAATAAATGTTTTTACGGCCTTTAGATATGATAATAAGTCTCGTTACACTCGCAATACCGTCTATTTTTAGAAAGTAAATTTAGGACGGACGCTCATTTCCAAATTTGGGTGTAAGCCGCAGTCTTACAACTCTGTTCTAGCCACAACAATCGCTCAAGTCAACTGTGACTCGATTGAAAATTTCTTCGCTCTTGGTTCATCTAGAGCGTGAAACACCTACGGGCATGAGATGACAGCGACATAAACATCGTCATTTATCTATGAATTCACCACAAACTGCTAATTGCATTTCAAACTTTATGTTACGTTTCCGAAATAAATAACTTCCATACAATCATTATTCGAAACCTATTGAATTCTATATCAAAATGCACATTGCACTCACTGCAAATACGACCAATATATATATATAATGCTAAAACGCAATTTAAAGTTGAACTGAACTACTATACAAGCTGGCGCAGAGTCAGTCGTCGAAAACTTCAACTCAAAACTACTTTTGAAATCAAATAAAAACTTGCGACAAGCAAAGAGCACGCAATATTTTTATTACGGGCGCTCTTGGGATGATTCCTTTCTTTATGTATTATCCATCTATCTGAAAGAGTTTACGTGTGTGCAAAAACTAATCAAACGCTCCGGGGGAAAATGTTTGCACACTTTGTACAAGTCATCGGAACATGGGAATGGTGGAAGCGAGCATTGCTTGGTTCGCTTCGAACTTAAAATCATCTTCGTCTGCTCTTTATGCTCCGAAGAAAACGATTGACCTCTCCGAGATTCGAGTAATTTCTTCATCCGTGCGAGAGGAGAGCATCACGTATGTTGGTCACTCGAATTTGGCCTCGATTCATCTCACCAAATCAATTGCTATGCAATAATCTTACCGAGGCGATAGGAAAAGTCACGAAAAATGTGATATCTTGGATTTGATTCAAACTTTTTGATATAGCAGTTGATTAGTTTATATGACTAGAGGCGAGATATTTATTTGATTGGGTATGATTTGGATAGCAATTTGTAGCGTTAAAGATTAGGTACGATTTTGAAGCGTGTGTTTAATCGAGTGTCAATTGTAATTTATTTGTGGTGGTAATCTTGAAGTTGATATATTTTTATGTGGAATTTATTTGTCTTTCTAGAAAGTTTAAAATTTTATAAATCGGATAAGTAGTTTTAAGTTTATTTATATTTTTGTCTAGCGCTGCATATGCAGGGGTACAGATATTTGGTAACATGAGCTTTTTTAAGAGCTTTTTTTTGATTTTAATGAATATTTGGTATATTAAATTAGAATATTGTATATACATATATACAAAATATTTTTTCAGTCGGATCAATTTTAAATTGATTTTCCGGCCGCTGAAAATGAGCTTCATTTTTAATGAAACATTTCTCCTACCTGTCTAAGGTCTATATCCTGATATATTTAACAAGGAATATACAGAAACTTTTAGAAAATTTATTCAACATTCCAAAACATCAAAAATGTATAAAGTCGGAGTAATGGTTCAAAAGTTATACACCTTTTCGCTACTCTCTGCAAATGCAGCACTTTAGTCTTTTGGTAACATGAGGTCTTATGGAGAGAAAATTTACAAAGTCAAAAAAATAAAGTTACAAAAATTTCTTGAAATTTGTATACTTGAAAATAGAATAGTTTTTAGTCATTATAGTGTAATATCAGGGCAATATCATAAGTTTTTGATATTTTTGTCGGGCACTGAACATGAGCTTACTTTTTAATGCATTAATGTTCCCACCTGTCAGAGGTCTATTATATCCAGATATATTTAATAAGAAATATATAAAATCTTTTAGAAAATATGTTCAGCTTTCCAAAACTGCAAAAATATTTACAGTCGAAGCATTGGTTCAAAAGTTATATGCCTTTTTGTTACAGGCTGCAAATACAGCGCTTCGGACTTTTGACAACATGGAGCCTTATTCAATGTCCATTTTTCTAAACCTTTGCAAACATTCAGTTTTTAATAACATAGATTCTTATAGATAAACATTTTTTTAAAAAAAATCCGCTTTTCCTATCAAAAAATATGTTATTAAATTTATTTTCAATATAAATCTTAAAATACGTCAACCCAAGTATTATTTATATGTAAAACAAGGTGCAATTTGTCACCTCACCTTCCTTTACTAAGCAAGGAAAAAAGAAGAATTTCCTAAACAGTAGATCGACACGGGCGACTGCTGAATTGCTGAATTCTAACATTTACATTTTTATGACGCATAAAACGCGATTTTTTGTTATTTTGCGTTCATGCGAACGTAAGCAGAACAGTTCCCAGGCCCATTTTAATATTTACATTTTTTGGAGGAGCGTATCGTATCGGCTCCTTCATGCCACGATGTAAACGAATAAAGGCAAAATGTTCTAAAACAAGAAGAGCGAGCGAACGTGCGCGTTATATTTATCATAAACTTTGCCTGTCTATACATCCTACCAGAAGCAGCTTGCGCGACTTGGCAGAAAGAGCAATAAATTTGAAAAATTACGGATTCGTGCATTATTAGCCAAACACATTGCACCACCGAGAGCTGGTACGAACAACACGAATTACTCCTCTAAAATTCAACTCAACCCGGAAAACGTTAAGCACCGATCGTTTAAATAATTTCCGCTATTTTCCTCACGGCGGTCCTAATAGCTGCACATTGTCTTCGTCGAAAAACCGCAAGTATAATTGTATAAGCGATTGAATAATGCATTTCCATTAAGGTTTCTCAGAAGAAAGAAAATTCGAAAAGGAGAGAATAAGAAAGACAATTTCCTAGATAGTTTAACGAGATCCCGAGGCATTTTGTAAAACGTCTCTGGCTAGGTAGTTCTTAAAGATGAAAGTGCTCCTTCTGTAACTTCAGCCAGTTTTTCCGTTTGACTTGCTTTTTTCTTCTCATTTTTTTTGCAATGCAAATAAGAAAATCTCCTTGTTGGTATGTCGCAGTCTCTGACCTCGATCATCATCACTATCACTCATCCCGACTCGCCGTTCGTTCTACGCGCTTGAATATTAATTGCTTGTGCTAATGAGGAAAGTTGTTCTGGCTAACGTAGAAGAAGGCCGTTAAAGAGTAGCATTTTTCTTACCACTCAGACGATATTTTGTTGTTGTTTTCTGCGTTGGGAGGCAACTTTAATGCCTAAATCGTCCACCCATGGTGATTATAAACTTTGCCCTGCGAGTTGCGTTTGCTCTTGGCTCTGTCTGCCTTGCGGTTGTAAGTAAGAAGCAGAAAATTAGCGAGAAGTAATTAGCGCCATACGCAGATGAGATTTTGCGGAGGTTTAAGAGGCATGGCACTTGTGTGGGACACAAGGCATGCTGCTTCATGGACGTTGTAATGGTGTAATGACCAATTTTGTATGTACCGAGTTCTTAGGTAGTTACATACAATGCAGCGCAGTGCTCAATGTTTTTAAAGAGTTCTTGAGTGACTAATCGATATTAGAAAGTATGAGCAAACGGTATGCATGCATTTACCTACCTACCGTTATTCATACAAACTAATAAATAAATAAGTTGGTGATATATACTCTGTACTTGTAAAATGCAAATGCAAATCCCCTTTACACAATTATTTCTACTTAAATGTATGCGCATATCTTCACGCGCCATTCCAAGAAACTCAAATGACTTAAGTGCAAAATGTAGTCAAACATTCGCATGAGAAAGTGCACTTTCTGATTAAAATCAAGATTGACATTTTCACAATCATAACATGTCACCTAAAGATATCAAAGATATATAAATATCAAAGTAAAGAGCACAGCAATTTCTGAAATAATTTTCTGCTGCGTGCACAAATTCAGATGCAATATTAATAAGTAGTTCCAGTTTCATGTAACAGTAGTTATCACAAGTTGTTAGGCCACTGATGAAGTGCCCACCATGCAGACACACCTCAAGCAAATGGATATTATGCCTGTTTAGTTACAGTCGTCTTACGGTTATTGTTGCTTGTGTTTCTTGGCATGTCTAGTCGATTTATGACACGCCTTGTACTGGAAATTCATCTCAGATTTGTGTTACTTAGAATACATATTGTGCTTAATTCGTCGCACGTGTCACGTTTCATGTTAAATGCTAACTTCCAGGAAAAGAAAAAGTATTTTATAGCGTTCTTATTTTGTAGAAAGATTATTTTTAGCTAGATGAGAAGCAATGTTATACATAAAAACGTAATAGAGAAATAAAAGTCATAAGAAGCCATGTTATGAAAAAAGTGAAATAATGAAAATGCAGAGGTTGACCAAACTACTCATAACTTTTAAATGAAGAGTCCGATTTTATAAATTTAGACAGTTTTGAAAAGATGGATAAATTTGTGAGTTCAGTTTGCAATAGAAATGAAATTTTTATATTTGATATATTTTTGACAGCAGCTTGAAATAAGCTATCAAAAAGTAAGATCATGTTTGAAGGTTACAAAACTGGTGAAGAATTATTTCTATCGTGAAAATATTTTGCCAAAGGACGTATTAACTATTCCTGTTTGATAGATAACAATACAAACAAAATCAAAAATATTCATATTTTTGTTAAATTTTGACTCATCAAATTTATTCCCATAAGAGCCCATGTTATCAAAAAACTTCACCGCTATATTTGAAGAAGGTGCCCAAAAATGACTATAACTTCGAAACTATAAAGCAGATTTGGAAAGGAGGGTAAATTTGTAGGCTAAAAAATGTCAAGCTCATAGCAATATTGTTTTTCTTATATTTTTGGCAGTCTCATGAATTTAACTATCAAAAACTAAAATTATGTTTAAAGTTCCCAAAACCAGCCTAAAACTATTTCTATCGTATAAATATTTCGTCAAATGACGTACTAACTATTCAAGATTAATAAGTAAAAATATAAATAATATCTATAAAAAAAAATTATATACTTTTGAGTCATCAAACATAACCTCATAAGAGCCCATGTTATCAAATAACTTTAGCGTTACATATGCAGACGTTAAGAAATATACTCATAACTTCTAAACTATTAATCAGATTTTATTAATTGAGCCAGTTTTGGAACGATGGATAAATTTGCAAGCTAAGAGATGTCAATTCAAAATTTTATTGTATTTATGATAATTTTGACAGCAACGTGAATTAGACTATCAAAAACAAAGATTAAGTTTAAAACACCAAAAACCAGTCTAAAAGTATTTCAATCATGGAAAAATTTGGTATAACGTCGTGCAAACTATTCAACATTACTATATAATAATATGAAGTAAATCAAAAATATTCACATTTTTGCGAAAAAAATTCCACGCATGCACAGTTTCCATAAGAATCCATGTAATCAAAAAACGAACGCGCTAAAAATGTAGTGGTTGACAAAAAAGCTCATAACTTCGACACTATTGATCGCATATTTAAAACAAAACCAGTTTTTGGAAGACAGTTAAATTTCCAAATGTAATATCTCTACCAGCAATAACAAATCTGTGCCTAACATTATTTACAGATCTTGGAAATTCCATCTATAATTAGTCACCTAATTTCAAAACCATCTAAAACTACTCCAATCAGTCTAAATTTTTGTCAAAAGTCGTAATAACAATTCAACATCAAAATATTAAAAAATCAATGATATTTGGAAATATACAATTTTCACGTATTTCCTCCCCTGGGTAATTCCCAATTCCGCATAACTTAAGAAACTCCGTCTGTTGGTAATAAAGCAACCTGGTACGAATCATGGGAAACTCCGTCTGGCATTACAATCCACCTCAATCCCATATACGAACCTATCAACTTCAAAAAAAATTCCCAATCAACTTGCTGGTCTGTCCAACTCCGGCAACATCATATCCACCGTATAAAAATCGATTAAACGCCGCGAATCCGCGCCTGCACTGCACTCTCGCAATACACCAAATCTTATCCCGTACCACCCACGATTCGTATTTCACATCAGCACTGATCAACTCGCCACGATCGCGGATTCGTGCGCACTGAATCAGAAATATTATTAACACGAGTAGAGTCTACTAGCAAGCTAGAGGAGCTGAGCTCTCTGCACAACATGCGTCTACCACATCGAGAACGAAATGCTGCTGCCTCGTATGTCGAATCCACACATTCGATTCTCATATGGTGGCAGCGACCTTCCAAAGTAGTACAAGTTCGAATCGCATTTGCTGTTCAAACTCAAGCCACCACATTTGCTTAAACGTTTTCCTTGGCACGGAGGACGTTCGTACCGTTTCGAATCGTTCGAAAAACTGGTGATTCCAGCCGAAGAGGGCTTCGAGTTTCGTTTGGTAGAACGAGAATAACAATGGGGTACGGTCGATGTAGGAAGGGTCGTTACCTCAAGCTTATATTTATACCTCTCTCCTCAGTAGCTCGATAAAGCCCTAGTTCGTCGAAGGGTGTCTGCATACTACACCCTTGATATAAGAACCGGCGGCCCTAAAAATGCACGAGTTTAACCGCCGGATTTATTTTGTGCACATTCGGCAACTAGTTGTAGATATATTGTATTTGTAAACAATGATCTTGGCTCGACGAAGCATTGTATGCAAATTTCATGTTCAACTAAAGCTCCTAATTCTGGTGAAATGCCTAAATGTGCGTGCACCAACTGGATGCAAACTATTTATGACACGAAAAACAATCACAAGAGAGAATAAAATAGATATGTTTAAATTCCATGCAATTATGACGGTTTACTGCTTTGAATCCACCCTTAAACTAATAATGCGCAATGAAATGTGTTGTTTGTTTGCTCGGAAAACACATCGAATGTTCTACAACAAAGTTAATACAATTTGTATTCGTCGCACAAGCTCATTGTGCGACTTTTCAAGCCAAACCTAGCCTTGCCTAGCGCAACTCTCATAATGCATATATAATTTTCAATAACGAATATTGAAACTCGAGGCCAACGATGTGAAATTTATTAATTGAGATGACGGCGCGAACAAGTTCGAGGCGAGTTTTAACGCAAAAGTCGGCATATACATTTCAATATTTGTAATTGAAAATATATTGAAACGAGGCGCATGCCGATCCAAAGTTATTGCTCTCGTTGCTAAGCGTGACTTTTTGCGAATTTCAATTTCATTTTAAAATCAACTCCTCAGCTTGTCTACATGAAGTCGACCCGATTGACTTAGCAAGGAAACTAATGCCAGGATATATCAAAACCTTCAGCAATACAATCGCATTGCAACGTTCGGCGCTTTATTTGGTTTAAAGCGCGGATAAAGTTAGGAAGAGTTTCGCAATTAAAATAAATTTCGATCGATGCACAATTCGTTTTGCTTGTCGATCGGAAGCACCGATTCCAATGCCTTTTTTATATCGCTGACGTTGATAATAATTGGGGAAGTTTTCAGATTTCATTTGTGAGCGAGCAAAAACTGAATCTGCATTGCCAACGAATTTAAATAAATGTGAAGCGATAATCAAGTGGGTCAAGTGTTTAATTAAAAATTCCATAATTTCATTATTTTAAATGATTCCAGCATGACATTTTGAAAAGTTTATTGAATTGGGAGTAGTCAGAAAAAAAAATGTTAGGAAAATACGAGCTGATTGCAAATGCAGCAGTTCACGAAAATCGTCATAACTTTTCAACGGGTGCACCGATCTTCAAAGTTTTTGCATGTTTGAAAAGATGGATAAATTCTAGATAAAATAATATATCTACTGAAATTTGTTAATATCGTGCGTGCATTTGAAAGAGATGGAAAATTGTACAACAAAATGATACCACATTTTTGGAGCCCAGTAACACCTATTGAAATTAACTCTATCCATATGATATTTTGCCCTTTTACTTAACAACTATTCTAGTTTGTCATAATCTAAATTTGTTGCAATTGAAAAAATAGTAATTTTTATGCCAGAAAATTTGCCTCCATAAGACTCCATGTTATCAAAAAACTGACCTACTGCAAACGCAGAGGTTCGCCAAAATCCCTGTATCATCTAAACGGATACACCGATCATTACAGTTTTTGCATTTTTAAAAAGATGAATAAGTTTACAATAAAATACTGTATAAATTGAAGTTCGTTGATATCGTGCGTACATATAACAGAAATGGAAAACTGCACATCAAAAAAATACCTTAACTTTGAAGCCCCGAAACACCTATTAATACTAACTCTATTGAAAAAATTTTCTGTAGTTACAATTAGCAACTATTCTAGTATGACATATTATAAATTCATTGCAATTAAAAATATTGCAATTTTCATGCCAAAAAGTATAACTCCATAAGAGCCCATGTTACTAAAAAACTGTCCCAACACAAATGCAAGGGTCCAGTAAAACACGCGTAACTTTTAAACTATTAGACCGATTTTCAAAATCATTACATTTTTGGAGAGCTAAATAAATTTCCTATAAAAATAAAAGCAATACCATATTTTGTCAAAAGTATATTTACATTTTCCAGTCACGTCAAATACAGCAATAAAAAATTGACCTATGTTCGAAGCTCTGTATGACCTTCTCAAAACAAACAAAATTCAAAAAAAATTCGTCAAATCACGTAAAAACTATTCTACTTTGTTAATTGTAAAATTCAACAAAATCAAAAACAAGTAATTTTTGTGCGAATTTCATTAATTTGCCAATTTAATTTAATCCGACGATTAAACTCTACTACAAATTCGAAAATTAAATATCATACACCACAGCTCAACACAAGTAAACATAAATTGAAATTAGATGAAAACTATAATTAAATAAATTAAATATCTAGTGGCCAAAGCTACACTATCAGGTGTGAAATAAAAATATGATTGAATTACATTCCGTTGGACATGCAGAACGGTGCATGTCGGTTGCTTTGGCGACAACAGCATCGATTGAGGACTATACCACCAAACTATTAGCATATTTAAATAGATTAAATGCAATTGTCGGAATTAACAACGCCATTAAACCGTATTGATTCGTTATTGTCGCGCTAGTCGTCGATATACTGCACTATTGCTAATTAATTGTGTTCGTGGATGCGCATCCGTGACCTCCACACGTGTCCTCTATTATTTCCAATATACAAATGCATTATATATATATTTTTTAAATTGACTATTACCGATGGAAAACATCAATAGATTACGTTTTGGTATTAGAGAGAAAACTACACCTCCCGAATGCCGAGTCGAATCTCACGGCAAATACCAAGTTCAAAGACAAAAAAACTCTTTACCTTAAAGAAAACACAACAAAATCTAACTATAGATGGAATCAAATGTGAAAAAAAGAGAATTAAAATAAAGAAAAACGAACCAGTACGAAATATGGTGTTATTTCAGTTAGAAGAAGAGGAATTGCGACGACTGCCCATTATCGACAATTTATGTGCCGAACGTGCATTTTTATACGTCATTAATTATTAATGCGAGCGACGGTATGCGCGTTCGCACTGAACGAAGGAACAAATATTTCACCTAAGTTATTCAAGACACGATGCCCGTCGAATGCATCGGGCCTAAAGAAAACTATGAACGACTCGATACGAATAGGAATAAGAATAGAAGCATTTCAGCACGCGATAACGGCGAAGGTGTGCGCTGGTGCTGGCTAAAGCAGCGCTTTTTGATCCAAGTGCCCGTTGAGGCCGGGCGAAGCTCCAAAAGCAGCAGCAGGCAAGATGCAGCATACAACTTTGCAACTCGCAGATGACACAAAGGAGAAACCTATTGGACGCAATCAGCAGTATTGCGAAGTTTCGCAGCGACTTTCGCATAAATGCTCTCTTATCTGTTCGAACGCGGACGAATGCCAAACCTTCGATGCAAAGCGGCGCACACTCGGAAGTAAAAATGCGGAGTAATGCGGCCATTCGAGAAATGACATTTTCATTTTGGGTATTGCTATTGCCATCCATGGTATGAATGAAAGTGCAACTCTCCTGGATATGAGGTTTAAGTAGATTTCTGGTAAAAACAACATAGACTTTTTAGTCAATAATGTGTGGATTCTTTACCTAATGGGTGGACATGTCTTCAAGACAATTTAATTAGCTTTCAGGTGTATTTTACAGAATTGAAATGCGATGATTAGTGACGGAGTTATACTGATTTTTGTAGTTAGGGATCGAAGAGTCACAACCTAGGGATGAGTAAGGATGCGCGAGCTGTGCATCCCCACAGTAAATCAGCTATAACTCTAAAACTATTTATCCTACAATGTCTGGGAAAGAATGAACAGAAAGTAGAGTAAATTTGCCTTCGAACGCGTATTAACATTTATAGTAATTGACCTTATAAAAACCTTCAAACTGTCATCCAAGTAACTGCAAGCTGTACGAACTACTTGCAAATTCCAAATTGGTATCCAATGTCATATTCTAAAATACAGATATGACTCAGTACAAGTCATGTTAAATTTAGGGATGCAATGAACCGTAAGATTAAAATTTCATTCCAGATGCTAGAAACCAGCGAAAGTGAAAGAAACCGAAGGCTAAAATTAGATCAGAAGTAAATAGACAAGCAGCAAGTGAACGCATGCAAGCATTCTCATTACGGCAAGTCAACAGAGTAAACCAAACATCCAACCAAGAATAACAACGCCGAGTCAAAACGAGCATCGATCGTAGGCAACCAATGGCTCTCGTTTGCACTGCAGTGCCATTTTCCGGGAACATATTTCACGTATTGTTGCGCCGGGACGCAGCGCGACGGCCCAATCGCGATAAGAAAACATGCAGAATAATTTCCTCTACCGGCAGTAGCAACCACCGATGCCATGCCGTTGGGATCGATGCCTTTATCGCCGACGACGATCGTCTCGCCACCGATGCAAACACAACGAGAAAACGCGCTCTGCAATCCGCATCCACGTAATTGATATTTATAGCAATCGGACACGCAAACATTTATCTTGCGGAAAATTGAATCGCCCGTCCGGGCCACATAAAGGCACCGACTGCGCTGCACAAATGTACCGCTATGATGTATTCATATTTGTGGACGAAGACCAACCTGCATGCAACTATCCCCAATAGTCGATTCGATGAAATTGTTTGCGCCGAAATGGCACTCGTAAAAATCACAGCATGTCGGAATTGAATTTATCCATCTAGCAAAATAAAGCTGGAAGGCAATCTTCTGGAAATTGCTTGCTTACCTTGTGATGTCTTCGGCACTGACTGCTCTCGGTGTAGCCGTATGCAGGGCGAGCGATGATGAATGAAGAGATTCTGCGTATTGATGCTTCACGGCTGCAAGCAGTAGAAAATAACAGCTCTTTCACTAAGCATAAAATCAACAGATATTTAAGAAATCATTGAAAAGTGCAGGTTTGGAGTGAATGTAAAGTGAGAAGTATTGAAGATGTGATCGGCAGAGACGTGACCGGCGTTAATGTTGCCGACGACAGGGATAAGATTTATTTCCAATACTCCACTAAGTTAGAAATAAGTAATGCGTATACCAAGCGATGTTAATCCGATAAATGTAATTAATAGTAAATCGATCACAGCGTTGTGATTGAATTTCTTTGATTAGATGGTGAAGATGTGTTGACTTACATAATTGTGGTGAATAAGATGGCTCCGAAGGAGGTGGTGGATTGAAGGCACTCTGTGTTTTGGCAACGATGAGCGTCACCCGATCCTGTGTTGCTTTCAACGTGGCCACAGCGTCCTCATGCGTCACATTCTCCAAATTGATTTCTCCTCGCTAGAACACGTGCCAATCAAATTAATTCAAATCGATTTACAAATTCACTTTGAATATACAAATACAAATATAATATCGTTATAAGTTGGAATGAGCAGAAATGGCAATTTTTCGATAATTGGATCAAAAATGTAACTCCTAAGCTGAGTGTCATAGAGAAATGGTCAATATACCAAAAAAAATTGTCTTCAGACCCTCCCCTCAACAAAATTAAACCAGTTTTTCTATCTGTGTAATATTTCCCCCCAAAAAATTGGAAAACATTGACGGTTTTTTTAGATTTCCGCCAATAACTCGAAAAATTTCCGATCGAAGTTTAATGTGCTATATACCAAAAGAATAGTCTTTTCATGCTCTATCTTAAGATATATGATAGTTTCTGATTATGAGCATTTGAAAAAATAGTACCTCTACCATGAGCGATACACGCTAACAAAAATGGCAATTTTTCAATAATTGGACCAAAAATGTAACTCCTAAACTAAGTGTCATAGAGAAATGGTTCATATACCAAAATGTGCGCCCTCTTTACAACGATGTTAGACCAGTTTTTCTGCCTGTAATATTTCTCCTCAAAAATAGAAAAAAACACAATATTTTTAGCGTTTTTGCCCATAACTCGTAACATTACTGATCAAATTACAATATGTCTTATTTAAATAAAAATAAATGACTATATATATATACAATACAGTTCTAATAACATTGATATTGCTTTTATTCTTTTCATTAAAGCGTCATTGTTATTATAAGTGGAATATTTTGTTTGTTTATTTTTGCGTGACATTTTGCGAACACCGCACGGTAGCAATGTGCTTGCAAAACAAACAAAACATGCGTGTGAAAAATAATAATTCATTTGTGAAGGACAAGCGTAAACAAAAAAATAAAATAACAATGGAGGTGTGAGGAGTAAACAACAATGTTTAGAAGTTCATTTGCAGTAAAAGATATTATTAATGTTGTTAGGGGGTGTTATCAGAGAGCGTTGTCATAAAGTACATCAAGTGCCGGCGTATTATGCGCTATATTTTTGCTCAAAAACGAATCGTAAAAAATATGAAGTGTAAAAATGAGGTAAAGGAAATTAAGGGTTCTATTCTAGTAAAAAAAAA
>JARJDU010004793.1:0-17051 GCA_030264695.1 Lissagria laeviuscula
ATTTGATAAAGAGAAGTTCTTCAAAATTAAACTAATCAAAAACTATCTTTATTCCACTGTCACTCTGCTAAGACTATCAAATTTAACAATTTTTTTCAATTCAGCAGGCTATCACTAACCGGTGCGATTTTGCTGATAATATTGACGTCTTAGATAAAAGCGTCACTAGGGTTGATTTCACACAGAGCGGGTAACTCATGAGTGCACACTTTACATTAATTTTAAAAAACAAACTTTAATGAAAAATAAAAAGAATTTGCAAATTAAAAAATGTCTGTGATATATATTTTATTTTGCATTTTGTCATCCCTATTCCTTTGGTGTCACCCGGTGCGGTCTACACCCACCTAGTGACGCCTCTGGTCTTCGCTGCTATAAAGGCACGAACGATTTCTTTGTGCGTTTTTAGCTTTCTTAGTTTACGTGCAACTGAATAAATTCAAATTACTTTTTTTAACAGTCGATAGAATATTCGGAGCAAGAGAACAGCAAATGAAAATTCTGGCCAGAGCATCCATGAAAATAGTTACGCCCTAAGTAAGCTGATAAATTACCTGTCTTAAATTATATTAAACACTAAATTAATTAAATAGATTTAATGCATTTTGCTTTTATTCTAATAAATGCATTATTTAAACCTATCAACGAACATTACATATCAAGCTGACTTTTGGCACGTCTTTCGGTACGCATTGTAAATTATTATATCATCGCATTTATTCTAACAGAATAACATGTAATTATCTCTATTTCAAGGAGTACTCTTTGTGTATTTTAATCACGACGCAAAAGACAAACTAAACAAGATTTAAAAAACTATTACATGTTTCAGAAAATAGTTACGTTTTTGGCACGTTCTTGTTTATTCAATGCATACGTCGAAATTCTGGCATTGGCTTTTGAGTTTTCGCATACATCCTGACAATAGATCGGATTTCCTTTGCCCGTGCTGAAGCATAACTTTTAATCCGGCTATAAATAAATTATAGATCGAATATAAAATATATTATGAGTTTACACTGAGTGGCCTTGAATTTAATTTGAATCTATTAATAATTGTAATAGGAAAAAAAAAGAAATATTTAAAAATTCATATTTGGGTAGTAACAGTAATTGTTTGGCTTGGAATTCGTTCTTATTGCTTGCTATCAGTGGATTCTCCTAATGAATAATGAGCGACTTATCTTGTTTGTTTCAATGTTGCGAAGGATTGACGCAAATAATGATCTTTCATTCCGCATCAATTATAATTCTGACAGTTACTTTTTATTATGAGCTTTACTATAACGTAAAGCCGCAATTATACATAAATAACTTAGGTGTGCAAATTATTAATATCGACTTGATTAATTATAAGTATAAGGTCAGTGCACTACTAGTAATATGCAAATTTCTTCAGTTTCAAACTTTTAAAAATTGGCAGAATTAATTTTAGAAATTTTACACAACATTCCAATTCTTGTTAATTACTGCACAAAGAAAAGCATCAGTTGTTAATGGAAAACTTTTGCATATCCAAAAAATAAAAGAAAATTCTTTTTAATTTTAATATATGCAACCCAAATAACATCAAACCAAAACATCAACAAAAAAAAAGAATTATATTGAGTTCATTAATATCACGTTAAAACAATAAAATAAATCAAATTTACAAATGATTGCAATTAGCACATTATTTATAAATTTATATTATAAAAAAGAGTTCAGAACATTTCAAATGCATTCACACTATTCCTCATTCTTCCCACCTTCTTTTGGAAGAATCTTAGCAGGTTTCCTATTAAACTCAGACAGATCTCTCTTCATAGAATAAGCATCTTCTCCATCAGCATAATATTTAGGCTCAATTTCCACAGTTTCAAATTTCAATGAATTCTTGTATAAGTTTAAAGCAGCCCTGTTACTCTTCCTCACATGTAAAGAAACATATTTTGCATCAAAGCACTCTACCATTGCCTCTGAAGCTTGATCCATTAGTTTCTGAGCTAAACCTAATCGTCTATGTGACCTCTTCACTGCCAATGATGTAATATGTCCATGTTTCATTTCTTCATTGTCTTCCTCCATCTTTGCCAAAACATATCCAACAATATTACCTTTCTCATCCTCAGCCACATAACTTAATTGTGGCCAACTGAGTCCATGATAAAAGTAATATTTCATTTGATAATTCTCTGGCAAACAAAGCAAATTGCAGTGTTGCATATTCATGAGATCTTCAGGTTTTGCACAACGGATGTTCATTTTGAATTAATATTAATCACGTCTACTACGTTTGACTCTAGTTTTGGTTTCAACTGGTTGCGAATCTTCGGAAATGCCTCCGCCCAATAGTTCTCGCACAAATCTAAAGCGAGATAAGAATAGTTTCCAGACAATGTACCAACCTGCAACATTAACAAAGAGACAATGACCAAGTGATAATAACCTATGAGTGAAGAGGTAAAATTTGTAAGCATACCAAGCAGAATCAAGAAAAGAACTATAGCTAGAGATGAGATTACAGTGGTAATTGCTAGGATTATATCTTTCATGATACACACATTGAATTAAACACAAATACTACATTTAAGACGATTTTCTACAAGAAGGCAGTGTTTGGTGAAATGAATGCGCCATTTTGTTCTAACCATAGTTCCTGATTGGAACGACCACGCGGTGTTATGCAATGGTTAAAGATTTAATAAGGCTAGTAATAAAGTAAATTTACTGATTAGGGATACATACCAATTTTTTTTATATAATCGTCGGTCAAAACTTGCAAAAAAATCGGTAATTAGCGTGACATACAGATGCAAATATGACAACCTTTTCACCATGAATTTAAAACGATTATAGTAGATGGCACCGCAGTGCCTTCGGTGTATTTTTCAATATATACATTTTTTCGAAAACTTTTAAATATATTTTAATGTTTATAAATAACTACCGAAAATGTCAATAAAATACCATAAAGATAATTAAATGTGTAATTTAGATGAATAAATTTTAAACATGAAAATATATTTAATCTTTGCTTGTGAAGTTGCCTATAGTTTCAATTTAATTTAGTAAACAAGTAAGTTAACCAAACTTTTTACGTGCTAAAAACGTACAAAACATAAAATCATTAACAATTTATATTAAAAACATGGAAACCGAACAAATTGTTGACGAAAATCACAAAAAAGGCAGAGTTCGACGAAAACAAATGTTAAACAGTATCTTAAATCAAATGCACTTCTACTTTAGTGATTCTAACCTCTCTAAAGATCGTTTCTTGGCGCATAAATTAGAAGAATCGGAATGTTTGTAAACATACTATAGATCATTAATGAAATATCTAATTCTATAATCTTTTAGATGTTGATCTTGATGTATTTTTAAGCTTTAACAAAATAGCAAAACTAACTACCTCTGTAGAAGAAATAGCGAAAGCATTGAAAAAATCAACTTTGCTTCAACTTAATGAAGATGGTACCAAAGTAAAACGATTACATGCACTCAAAATCAAAGAAAATGAAGAAGCATGTGTAATCTATGTTCAGACAATAAAACCAGACACAAGTCATGAATGGCTTAAAAATGTATTCACTGAATTTGGTAAAGTAGAATATGTATCTATACCAAAATATGCTCATAATAAATTAAGCAAGGGATTTGCTTTTATTGAATATGAGAATGAAGAACAAGTGAAATCTGCATTAGATTATTTTGAAAGTATTGGAGGACGAATATCATTACATGTAGATACTGAAAGTATTTGCAGTAATAAAACAAGTTATGAGACTGGTGATCAAGAATGCATTGCTGATGATGACAATGATATAAAAGAAGTATTAATGGAAAGCAGTACTAATGAAGATATTAAGGATGATACAGGTAAGAGTGAGAATAAGAGAACACTGGAAGATTCAGATGATGAAGAAGGAAAGAATAAGAAATTTAAAAGTGATATGGAGAGTGAAGAAACAGATGAAACTAAGCTGAAGAAAAGAAGTAGCAAGAGAAAGGCACAGATTAAGGAATTAGGACTACAAGTTCTTACAAAGTAAGTAATTATTTACTTTAATGCTTATTATATTATTTATAAACAATTTGCTGACGATATTCTTCCTTAAATTTTAAGACTGGAATGGAGAAAATTGAGAAATCGTTATTGGGATATGCAACGCAAAAAGATGAAGCAACTCAAACAGCATTTGAACAAACGACGGCTTCAACAAACCAATTATTTGGATGTGAAGAACCCTCAAAAACAATCTAGCAACAATGAAGGAACTACAGTTGTATACAGTTCAGAGAAAGCGAGTGATTCTCAAGCTGAGACAAAAACAGAATTCACGCCAGGAGTGATTGTACGTCTTAAATTGACTGAGCCATGGACGGATTCCAAGAAAATTAAGGTACTAGGGTACTTTTATTCGCCTGTGTTCTACTGTTCGTGCATTTAGAGCTGATGGGTCTCTAATTTTCTAGGCGTACAATGCGTATGAGGCCCAAAATTTGGAGGCCCTAGACGCGCACCTTCTGCGCCTGTGTATAAATCCGCTTCTGCAGATGTCCGACATTCCTTCCTTCTCTGTGGGGTCCTTACTATCCTTATTTCCCACCAAAGCCTATTGTTTTTCGGCTCTGGGGCTAGTCTAGGGTCATCCATCTTCTCAACTCTCTTCGTCTCCTTTTTACCAAGTTAGTGCTTTGCCGTGTACTGTGTACATTAGTATTGGTCAAATGCTCGATTCAAAGTGATTGATTTAAGTTAGGAATTAAGAAATATAAATCAGTTTTCATTAAGCGCATTCATAGTATGTTTTTGCGAATTAACATTAGCGATATGCTAAATTAAGAAAGATAGTCAAGTTTCATGATTTAGAACAGGGGGGGGGGGGCAATCTTATGACTGTCGGGCCAGATTGCGGATAAAAATTTGACCGCAGGCAGAACATTCAATCAAATTTCACTTAGCACCACTCTCCCCCGAAATTAAGATTTTGCGGTTTAAGACAAATGGGGAGGGGGAAGAATTAACATTATTGAAAAAATGGACAGCCCGAAACCTAATAGTATGATGAAACAGAATGCCCAGGCCTGATTTGAGATAACTCGTTAACATGTCCTTTGGGTCGGGGAACAAGTGCCAGAAAATATGAACGGTCTACCCGAACTGGATCAGTGCATCAAACGCTTTGCAACGTCCGCGTAGATTAGTTTAACTTAGCGCAAGCAAGCAAACTATAAATCCAGCATTATTACCGTAAAGTACTCCTCCAGATTAGGCATCTAGTTGCACGTATCGCTTTGTTATTATGCAATGAATTTAATTTTGGTATCGTTTTCAGAGGGACATGAAAAATAAATATGGCACCATTCAATATGTCGAAGTTCCCGTCACTCTTACATCGGATGAAGTATACCTGCGCTTTGTAACGCCTGAAAACGCTCTCGAGTTTTGCGGAAGCTACACTCAGGGAGATGCTAATATCCTTGAAAACGATGAAGAAAAGCAGTACTGGGAGAAGATTAAAATGAATCGCGATGCGTGCCATCACAAAGAAGTTAAGAAACAACGTGGGAGAGATAAACTGCTTAAACGAGCAGAACGTGAATTAGGGAAACATATAAGATTTGACGACACGGACGAATGATTTAAGCATGATTATATATCATTATTATTATTATTCAATTCCTGAAATATTAATTAGTTTAAGATACCGATTGAATTGACCTTTTACAATTTTAATTTGTAATTTTGAATTAATACATTAATTAATAATATTTTCTTAAATGTAAACATATTTGTGTACAAAAATCTTATTATCAGGTTCATTAATGGATATAATGAAATTTAAAACATATCTTAACTATTCTATGATTACCATCTATTCCCGCCTCCTCCTCCACCACCTCGTCCAAAACCTCCTCCGCCTCCTCTTCCTCCACCACCGCCACGACCAAACCCTCCGCCGCCTCGTCCACCACCTCCTCTTCCGAATCCTCCTCCACCACCGCCTCGTCCAAATCCTCTTCCTCCACCACCGCCTCGTCCACCAAATCCACCACCTCCTCGTCCACCACGACCTCCTGCTCCTCTTCCGCCTCCACGACCACCACGTTTTTGTACACTGCCTGGTGCTTTAGGTAGAAATCGTTGCAGAGGTAACAATTTTGCTGGATCAATAAATAACTAAAAACAAATAATTGAAATTAATGATAAATTTTACATAATATTTAAGCATATAATAATTAAAAATATATTAAGTATATAAGTAAACATACCTTTTGTTTCTTTTGAAAACTAGAAGCTTTTGTATCATCACCCAATCGAATAGAAACTGAATAATCTCTAAGATTCCCAAAAATTTCATCGATTTTACCAATTTGTTCCTTATTCTCTAAATATATTGGAGCATTGAAAAAGGGCACATCTTCTAGTTCAACTTTACATATAAGTTCATCTTGACATGGGTAATCATAATATCCTAAAGGTATTACTCGTTCAGGTGGACCTTGATCAAAACTTCTGCCGCCACCACGTCCACCGCCGAAACTGTTTCGGCCACCACCTCCACGTCCACCGCCGCCGCGACCGCCTCCACCTCGGCCGCCACTACCAAATCCACGACCACCGCCGCCTCCTCTACCTCGAAAGGACATACTAGAAATATAAATAAATTTGTTTCAAAACATAAGATCTGTTCACACGTGTTTAGAGGGAGGCATAACCTCGTTCTAGGTTAAAACAGAAACATGCTTGTAGATTGTAAACATGTTGAAAAATAATTTGTGTAGAAATATGTACATACCTTAATTCTATTAAAAAATTGATGGAACAAACAATACGTACACTGATAACGTTAGTACACAATAAATTACAAAAGAAGAAAAGACTTGAAGATAAATTGAATTCGATCCCACGTGCTAGTTTGTTACGTTTTTTTTTGTTCACAGAGTTAAATGAAGAGGGCATGCCGATCAAATAAATCTGGCAACATGTTCTTGCATTAAAAATTGTTAATAGTAATTGATTTTTAATTACAGTAGTTTCATATCATAATATAAGATTAGCCCAATAAATAATGTAGAAACATTAATTGTAATCTATATAAAAGACTTAAATCTATGAACGTAGGCAACCAAATTTGCTTATACTTACACTAAATAATAACGCAATTATTAATTAGGTAAATAAGGTTTTAAATTAATAAAAACAATAGAAGATTATATTAATATAATTTTAAGAAAATACAATCAAATATTTAGCATATAATTAAAATGTTTAAGACATACTGCTCTGTATTTTAAAGGTATATTAAGCAGCGCTTTTTTTGGTAGCGGTCCTTCCTCTTTTCTTTTCTACTGCTTGGCTAGCAATGGGTTCATTTACTTCCGGTGCAATCTTCCTTTTAGGAGATTTCTTCTTCTTAACAGGAGCTTCAACATCCTCCTCAATGATCTTCTTAGAAGCTTTGGATTTGCTAGATTTGGGCTTTTCAACTTTAGCAGTCTCCTCCTTAACTTCCTCCACAACTTCTGCTGCCTTCTTCCCCTTTCCTTTAGGTTTAGATGGAGCTTTTATTATAGTTTCAACTGTCGTTTCTTCAGATCCTTTTTTCGATCGACCTTTCTTCGCGTTTGCTTTAGTCGTAGTTGCAAGCGGAGAAGCTTCCTCTTCCGGTGCTTTCTTCTTAGCTAATCTTTTCTTTGCAACAGGTTCAAGCTTTTCCGAGGATTCAGCAACAGCAACAGAAATCGGAACTTCCTCATTTTCCTTATTACTCTGTTTCTTTTTTGATGAAGGCTTCTTGACTTCGACGACAATCGGCTCAGGTACGGTGTTCTTTCGCACTCTCGTTGATTTCGGCCTAGTCTCAGATTGATTGTCTGCTAACTCTTCATCTTTCAGTTCCACATTAGGCTCACTTTGATCATCTTCATCTGATTCTAATTTTGGTGTTTTAAGCAGGACATCACCTCCTGGGAGGACAGTCACTTGGGAATCCATTTGAGTTGAGAGTTCCCCTTTGACAGCTTTATTAGTTTCTGCTTTAACTTGTTTAACAGCAGGAACCTTGATTTTACTCGAATTAACTGAAAAAATAAATGAGAAACAGATGATGATAGAACACTCATTAAAGTGAAATCATAGCAACAATATACATACTGCATGACATATAGAATTGAATGGCTTTGCTATGAGAAGTTTTCAAGAACAATCCTCTAACATTAATGAAACCACCAGGAAGTTTATCATCCAAGGCATCAGCAGCTGCCATTATGTTTTCCACAAGATGTTCTTCATCCATTCCAGTGTGACCAACTTGCATTGTATAGGTATCTCCCTTTGAATGAATGTGCAACTCAGAATGTCTTAGGAGTTTTTCAAAGGCCCCTTTCAAGTTGGTTTTGGCAATTTTTACAGGGCCATATAACTTCTTGCGTTTGTTAATTAAATGACCAAAAATTTTCCTTACATAACCATCAACACTGCTATCCACTACAAACATATCATATAAACCAATTAATTTGTTCTGCATTTCATATTCAGTATAACAAGCTTTCACTTGATGCAATGGAATGATCTCTTTCACACATGTTATCTCATTCTGATCCAATATACTTTTGTAATGTTCAATGTTTTTATCATAATCAGTTTTCTTCTCATTTTTCAAGTCAGCTGTTATAAGAACCACTTCATAATCAGAGGGCAACACAGAATGTTGCATATCTATGTTCAAAGTCATTGTTGGACATTTTGGAATCTTCACTGTGTTGATTTGCAGGTAAACAGTTTTGTCATCATCAAACAATGTATTCTTACTGTCTTCTTCTTTAATGAGGCTTATCAAATGCTTGACAGCTACTTGTACAAAAGTTGGTTTTAGTTTAGTATCTGTTTCGGATTGAATTACTTGTGGTGTTAATTCTGTTGATGAGAAACTTTGCATAGAGCCATTGCTTCTTTTTACCTTTTTCACGTGTAGACTTTTACGTGGAATAACGACTTTTGGAGCTGCTTTTTGGGCAGCTTTCTTTACCACTTTAACCATATTTAATATATAAACAGATTAATGGAGTTTTACTTTATGATATTAATTCTCTGCAACACGTGCGTTTTTTTTTAATTGGATACCGGAGAACACGCTTATGGAAGTTTCAAACGGAAAGTAGTTTAACTATAACCTCACTTGTTTTAAGCACGAAACCACTACCACGTGGTATAGTTCTATTTGAATGTTTTATGTTGGTAACCTTGGTAAGTTTTAAATGTAAATTGTTTCATGGCAAAGTATATTAATTGCTTTTTGTATGTATAATAATTTTTTTTAACAAAATAATAATTATTTGATTTGACAAATAGGGTTTTTTATTGTATTTATTTAATAGGGTTGTTGCATGCATTTTTTAAATATATTTTTTTTATATCTACATTTTCTAATTATACTGTAGATATATTTTCGATTTTTTAAAAACAATAAACAAAATTTTAAGTATTGAAAAAATGCTGACGCATTGCTAGAGTTGGCAATGGATATTATCAGCCCTAGTATTTGCGGAAATATGTTGGTAGTTGCATATCTTACACTTCGCTCGTTCTTATTACTTGGTTCGCTCATTTTCTTTACTAAGCATGCGATGTGCTTTATTAATATTATTTATAAACAATTTATTAACTATGAGATGTTTCATGTTATTAAAAAAGTTATTTTTATTTTTTAGAAATATAATTAAGTTTGGCAACACTTCATACATAAAAACGTTTCAATCCTGCTGCGCCAGCTGACAAGCAACAAGCGTAACAACATGTTCAAAATCAAGCCAGTGCAACAACAAAACCGCAATATCACACAGAATTAAATATGAAAGAAGGTACAGATCGAAGTCCTAGAGAAGGGAAACGAAACAAATATGTATCAGCGATTCGTATTAATGGTGTCCCGATTCTACCACCTTTGGTAAGTTTTAATTTAACAAACAAGTAACCTATGCCAACCAATCACTGCATAATAGAACATCAATAATTCATTAAATAGATTACCCCCGAAAAGCGGAAGGAACTTCGGCGTTATAAACGAGAAGCAATTAAAGTAGAAAAGCGATTGCAGCGTGAAAAAGAATTGAAAATTTACATCACACATATGTGTCAGACATGCACAACTGAATTAAATGATGATTTGAATTCAACAGTTGTAGATTTGATTGAAAATGCATCTAATTTTCAAGATAGTTTTGATCAATTGGAATGTAATTCAAGAGAATCAGTGGAAGTAGAACTTCTTAATCATTTACCACTATCAATTTATACTCAAGTCATTGAATACATCAATGAGGATGAAAGAAATTCTCCTAAAGTTGAGCTGAGTAAATCTGTTGAAGATCATTTTAAAGAGGCAGATGGATCTAAAACACCAAAACTTATCAGAAGCAATTCATATATTTTAGATGCTCCAAGTCCTGCTTTAATGGAATATTTAAAAACCAAGCAGGAATCGAATTGCTGGGAGCCTAAACTATCACCAAAAGAAAGTACATGTTCAGAGTTCAAAGATGAGTGTGATATTCAGTCTGAATGTGTTATTGATCAAACAATTCAAGCAAATAATGGTTTTCATGATGTAGATGTTCTTAATATGAAAGATAAAGGAATAATTACAATTAATCATATAGAGAATAACAATGTATTAGAAGACTCATATATTGATAATAAGATTGATCAAACAATTATTATTAGGAATAACATAGATGAGCGCAAGCACATGATGGATAATGATTTGCAAGTTATTTCAATTGATGGTGATGACACTCCAAGAAGTTTAGAGCAGTTAAAACAACCCAGCTGTTTACTAGATACAAAATTGTCTACATTGAATCTTTCTGATGAGTTTTGCGACTCTTCTCGAACTGAAACTGAGTTGAGGAACCTCTCAGATTGTGAAAGCAACTTACAAGAATTCGTAGTTAATAATATGCCTGTGAAAAATGAAGAGATACATGTAAATAAGTCAAATTCTAACACGAATTCTTCACGATCAGAGTTAAATGGAATTCTGAGAAATATTCCAGCTCAGTATTCTCGGCAAATTCTTGAAAT
Organism: Lissagria laeviuscula; assembly: GCA_030264695.1. Classification (NCBI taxonomy): domain Eukaryota; kingdom Metazoa; phylum Arthropoda; class Insecta; order Coleoptera; family Staphylinidae; genus Lissagria; species Lissagria laeviuscula. The sequence goes on from JARJDU010004793.1 coordinate 11,072, forward strand.
CCTAGAACGACAGCAATTGTCTACTGAAGATTTTAATGACATTCATAACGAGCCTGAGAAATATTCAACACCTCATGATACTACCATCTTAGGAGAAACAATCTACTACAGTGTTGATGATTATGATGATGAGATTATAAATAATGATGATAAAGAGCATGTTATAAGTCCTGGGGAATTAGATAAAGACTCATCTTTATCATTGCCAATTCATGACTATGGCAATGTATCATTGCAAGATATTGAAAAACATGATGAACAATCAATGCAGCAAGATAAACAACCAATGAATATGAATCGAGCTAAAGAGAAGAAGTTAGGTCGTTCACATGCAGCTTCAATAATTAATGCAGCAGCTAAAGGATTTCTGATTAGAAGACTTATGAAAACTGAAAAGGTTCAGAATTTAATTCAAACTATCAAGGATGCAGTGTTATTTGCCGTTCAATTACATCAAGATACGTTGGAGCATATTGAAGCAGCTGATGTTGAACTTCATCGACGATTAATTCAACAAGTATGTTGAATAATAATTGCATTCGAATAATGCATGTTTGTATATGCATTTGATATGTTTATAGGTATCAGCTGCTTGCTATTCTTTCCATGATGTTTTCTTTTCAACTTCTATACAAGATCAAATGTCGTTCATAGCTGTAGATAGACAGAAGAAACTTGAGAAGTTGCGCCGAACATCTTCTGCTACCAGTACTTCCTCAAATAGATCTTCCAAAAGTGGAGCTTCAACTCGAAGATCGCGAAATTTTGCACTGCGTTCATAGGTAATAAATTGTATATGCATTTTAGACTGATTATTAAATAATGTGCCTTATTAATAAGATCATTTTCAAAAGATCTCAGCAAATATAAATTATGCTATTAAATACATTTCTTATATTTCATGTTTTATTAATTAATTTTTATCAATTTCTCTTAATGTATTATTTTAATCTATGCTTATATAAAGAATAATTTTTTAAATTATTTATAGAAATAAATGAGAAATAGAATGACTTTGAGAATTTTAAAATAAATTTCAAATTTAACTTTGATCCGTGATCATAACCTCACAAATTTCGTAACGAGAGTTTAAAACAAAAATAATCAACCATAACTTTAAAATTAACATAATATGTTATAATAAATTAACATATAAACATCATGTACACACACCAAACCGGTAAAAAGCTTCGGCAATTGATAATCCTTCACTGCAGAATAGTTCTTTTCATTAGTGGCCTTACATACCCAAAATATCCAAGGTATGTTTATCCTATTTTCATGCTTATGAAATACATAAAACTGAAAAAATCCAAGGCCTATTTCAAAGCTATAGAGGTCCCCTTAGAGTTTATAGAATATATTGCAAAAGGAGATTGTATGATAGATGTTAACAATTGTATATTAATCAATGAAACCTATCATCGAGCAATCCTAAACTCAACACAATTTGTTCATTTGAAATTCAATGACACCCAAAAAAGATTAGTTCAAGTTTTACCTACTAATCTTCTTAAATTAAATTGCAATGAAATACTTATCAGCAATACATTTAAACATAACTGTGATGTTAAATCCTGCCAATTGCTACCTGTTGATACAAATTCAATTAAAATTTGTTCCGAGGTTGATATATCACAAATAACATGCCAACAAGTTGTGAGCAATGCTATTAATGAAGTCCTGTTAAGAAGTTACTTCAGGAATCCAAAAGTTTTATACAAAAGTGATATAATTGCCATTAATGTTAAGCAACATGCACCTCAGTTTTATTACACAAATTTGATGATTAATGAAATGGATTACTTGTATTTCAAATGCAATAAAATAAGCATTGAAGGTATCAATGATTGTATTGATGGCTATTTGTGTATTGCTGGGGTGAGTACTTTAAAACAATCAATGGATGTGCAACTTATGTTACCGAAAAAGTTGTATATGCTGAGAAATGTTGGTAAATTTATAACAGATAGTACTTGTGATAGTGATTATAAGAGGTTTTATGTTAATTCTTGTCCATTTGGACTTGAAACATATTTTAATAAACTTGAAATCGCAATGAGGCCATTTCTAAAGAGCGGTAAGTTTCTCTTTCTATACATATAAGACTTTTAATTAGCATCCTAGCGAACACACAAAGCGCGGCCGTTGGTTGGCCCAACGTTGGAAGCAACGGCGAGGTGCTGGCGGTAACCACTGGCCAATCATTTTTGTTTTGACTCTTCATCTCTTTTTGATGTGTCTACGTTTCGGAATCGGACAGAATACGTTGGCCCGCCCGTCGGCTTTCGAATGTGTGTTAGCTGGGATACTTGATTTACATACCTTCCTTACCTTTCTAACAACTCTTCACAAAAACATGGTTTCAAATTTAAAAACATAAAAACTCAATACTCTCAAAAAAATTTAGAAAAAAAAAACAGTAGCCTAAGGCTGTACCCCTACATCCTTCTTTCTTTTGACAGCCTTCTGCACACGTTTTGCCTCCTCTTTCCTTAATAATTTACTCTTGCACCCTTCTGGTGATAATGTCTGCTACTCCGCGAACCCCGGATTGTATGAGCATCCTCCGATCCTGCTCGTCTTTCTCGTGTCCCTCTATTGACTCACTAAGGTCAGCTACCCCTGGACCTACTCTTCGGACAACCTCACTCTCTCCAGTCCATGTCTCTTATTTTTCTTTCACACCGGTTTTCATATCTCGACACCCAAAACACAGACTTCCATCTGATCCTCCCTGATTCTTGAAGGACGATATACTTGGGCGTCGACTTCTCTAGCCTCATCAAGTCCTTCAGGAATGTTTATTTTCCTGCACCTCCCTTTCATTCAGTCTGTACACTTCCCCATTATGCAGTAGAATCAGCTTCACACATCCATTCCATATTTTTATAGCCATAGAGGAGGCTGCAATGTATTCACTTGTTTCATAATTGTTTTGATTGTTGCAGTTAAGTTGAAACTAAATCCAATATTTTTATTGTCTGGGCCAAAGGGTAGTGGTAAGATGCATATTATTAATTCACTAGCAAACAGTTTTGGAATGAAGTTATGCCAGTTTAGTAATGTTGAACTTAGTTCACAAGCTTATGCACAAACTGAGATCAAAATAAAAAATGCTTTCTTTAGAGCAACTGTTTCTTCTCCATGTATAATGGTTATCAAAAACTTTGAGGCAAGAATATAAATAATTTATTATTTTTTATTCAATGTAAACGTATAATTTTTTTTTACTTCAGGAATTTGGAAAAAATAACGAAGGCCACCATGATCCACGTATCATCAATCACTTTAAGAATGAACTGGATTGCTTGTTTGCGTCGATTGAACAGCCCATTCTACTCCTTTGTATTAGTAATACCAAAGAATTACCATCTGATTTGAGTCGCATATTTCTTGAAACAGTCAACATGAATGCTCCTAACCAGGACGAACGAGAAGCAATGTTAAATTGGATTTTGTCTAAACAAGGACTTTCATCAAGATATAACAAAGATATTGCTTCAAAAACACATAGCTTTTTGTTTGAAGACTTGGAAGCTTTAGTACAATATGCAAGTAAAATTAGCAAAAACGAGAATATTGAGAATAAAGACTATGAGGTAGCTTTAGGTACAACGATTTAATTTATGTATATACTTAATTCTTATATAATTACTATCTGTTTTTAGATATAATGCAAAATAGTTATACAGAAAGTCTTGGTGCACCTAAAGTTCCTAAAGTTCAGTGGTCTGATGTGGGTGGACTTGAAGATGTTAAACAGGAAATTATCAAAACAATAAACTTACCTCTAAAACATCCTGAATTACTAAAAAGCGGTTTGAAACGCTCGGGAATTCTTCTTTATGGGCCACCTGGAACTGGCAAAACGTTGATGGCTAAAGCTGTTGCGACTGAATGCGGTCTTTGCTTCCTATCAGTCAAAGGTCCTGAATTATTGAATATGTATGTAGGACAGTCTGAGCAGAACGTTAGAGAAGGTAATAATTTTATAAATTTTATTTTTATGGAACTTTGGGTGTGTTTTAGCCAAATTAGTGACAGTGGCGGTTTTACACAAGTTGGTGTGGAATATTGAATTTTCTCCTCCCAGCAAGTGCATCTTAGTGATTCCAGCGGAAATCTCTCAGCACTCCCTCCTTTCTTTCTTCCCACAGACAGAGACGCAGACCTAACGCCCATGAAATTAGTTACTATTTTTGTTTTCCAAGTTGTTTGACTTACATTTGACTGACTGATTTTGCAACACGGTAAACCATAAGTGGCTAAGACCTAGACTTAGCCAAACGCTTTTCCCACATGAATGAAACAACACAAAACGCAGCCCACTTGACCAAAAGTGGGGCCCCGCCTCTCTCTAAAATCACCTCCTCTTATATATCATCTGTTAAACCCTTCTTAGGTTTATGTCACGTCTCTGTTGGTTTTCACATCGTTATTTTATTTGCTACTTAATTTCTTATAGTATTTTTTAATGTACGTATTTCAATTTATTTTAGTATTTGAAAAAGCACGTGCTGCAGCTCCTTGTATAATTTTCTTTGATGAATTGGACTCATTAGCTCCCAATCGTGGAATATCCGGAGACTCTGGCGGTGTAATGGACAGAGTTGTCTCTCAACTTTTGTCCGAAATGGATGGCTTAAACCAAAATGCAACAATTTTTGTAATTGGAGCAACTAATCGACCTGATTTAATAGATCCGGCTTTATTACGACCGGGAAGATACGATAAGTTACTTTATGTTGGGCCTTGTACTGATTTTAAGTCAAAACTTGGAGTTTTAAATGCATTAACACGAAAGTAAGTGCATTAAATAACTGAAAATAATTTATAAAATCATGTAATATTGTAGATTTAAATTTTCGGAGAAATTAAGTTTGGATAAAGTTGTTCGTGCATGTCCGGACAACATAACTGGAGCTGATTTTTATGGTATTTGTTCAAATGCGTGGATGGCAGCTGCAAGTAGACTTATTCGAAAAATACAAAAAGGTATAATATCATTAGGTAAAGAACGGTAACTAAATTCGTAATGTTAATATATTTTATAGGCAAGGTGACAAATGTTGATCAGCTCAATCAAAATGACGTAGTAGTAACTTTTAAGGATTTTGAAGAAGCTATTAAGATTACCAAACCTTCTGTTAATCTTTCTGACATGGCATACTTTGAGAAATTAAGAATGGAATTGAGTGTGAAGAAATAATGCAATATTCATACAACCAATATAAAAATACATGACATGGTATTAAGTAAAAAATTTAATTTTCCTAATAGTATAGTAGTTTGTGTTATAAGTGCGGAAAGCGCCGTATTCCAGTGCGTTGGATATTTTTCGAACGAGCTGTGGGCACAGAGGTCTGGTTGCAAAATTAGTCAGTCATGTGTAAATCACCTCATTTGAAAAACAATAGTATTAAATTTCATTGGTGATAGCTCTTTGCGGGGACTTTCTAATTTGGCGTTCGTCTAAACTTAATATCGCCTCTGTTGCGCCAGAAGAAACTAGATTAAATTCTAAGCAATTTGATAGGATTTATTTTGAATTTACGTCGCAGTTTAATTAATAAATAGTGATATTGAATTATTATATATTTGGAAAATGGCTAGTGATCAGAGTATTATTGACATATTTTTAATGTTAACGCTATAAATCAATGTATATATTCAATATCGAGATATATCTTCTAAAACTAGATCAAATTACGCTTCTTCTAGTAACCATTTCGTTGCTAGCGAAGTTGGAAATATCTTGTAATGTGGAACATAAGTTGTGTTTATTTATATATCTTTCCTTCACAGGCCGACGGAAGGCAGCAATCGACGGTGGAATATTTCGTGATTAACTGTTAAATAATTCATAGCGAATCAAAGTTTTTAGATTTCATCAATATAGCCGCTGAAAGTGTATGAAATGGTGAATACTTTGATACAAAACTTGATAAATTTGATAGATTTGGTACATAGAAACCAC
>JARJDU010004794.1:0-23753 GCA_030264695.1 Lissagria laeviuscula
TACACCGATTTTGCTTACAACTCAAAAACCTGCGAGCCGCAGCACGTTCAGTCTTTGGCTCAGCTGACTTGCTTGGCAACACGCTGCCGTGCAAGGACTCATCGGTTGCGCTAACCGTGTGCTTGCAGATTCGAGCCTGGCACTCGTCGCGTTTTTGCAATTATCCCACTCATTCTTCTACTTGCTGCCTATATCACGTCTCTGTTGCTGAAGGGTAATAGAAATTGGTGTAGGGCAAGGATCAGGAGAGGTTGACTTTAGATTCCATTGTTGTGAGTTGGTTTACGCTGAGTGGATAGGAAATTTGCAATAAATCTTAGGGCGTGCTCCAAAATTCATTATCAATTTATTGTCTGGAAGAGGCTGCCCTCAGCGGATTAGCAAAGATTTACTTTTACACTTTCCGACGGCAAGTACAATATTCAGCGCAAAATTGGTACTTTGTATTGTACATAATAGATTCAATTCGACTTCTTATAATACCAGACTCGATTAATTTGGTACTTGGGTTACTGAGTATGGGGCACTTATTTATGACCGCTTTCTGCCACAGAATGTAACATCAGCTGGAAGCATATCTTTGCCGTCCGTCGCATTGTAAACACACAGCAGGAACATAACAACCACAAAATTCACTCAAAATATTATCTTCTCGTAAACCTAATCACTTCCTTCAAATCCTGTGATATACGCTAATTTATAATGGTAACTTTACTAATTGGTCTTTGAAAAACTGTTAAGCAGTGAGGTTTAATACCCGAATTGGTATACTTTCATATTCTATAAAACTAACATCATATTGCACAATCAATGTTATTGTCCATCGTCAGCTGACTTGTTTGGCAACGCGCTGCCGTGCAGGGCTCAAGTTTTCGGCCGCACAGGCCCTGCTGGGCTGCATCATTCGAGCATGACACGGTTCATACTTTTGCTACTATCTCATTCATTCTTCTACTTGCTGCGCATATTATTTCTCTGCTGCTGAATGGTAATAGAAATTGGTGTTGGACAGGGATTTGAAGAGGTTGACTTAAGACTCCATTGATGTGAATTACTTAACGCTGAATGGTTAGCAAATTCGCAATAACTCCCAGGGCGTGCTCCAAGATTCATTATCAATTTACTGTCCGGAAGGTGCTGCCCTTAGCAGGTTAGCAAAGAACTACTTTTACTACTTCCCGACGGCAAGCACAACATTCAGCACAAAATAAGTGATTTGTGTTATATGATTATTCTTAAACTTCCGCTGGTTTGGTAAATAATTTCATCATTCTTAAGGGGGTGGTGGGCGAATGCTGAAAGAAAATTCCGCCCGGGTACCAACTTGTCTTAAACCGCAACTGACGCTTCACCCATGTTTTAGTTCTTTACACGTATCTACTCCGTAGCGATCCAAAGATGTAATCTATTGGTCTAATGCATTTTATTAATAATATTCATCAATTTAATAATACATATGTTGTATATAATTTATAATAAATATAATATTAATGGTATAATAGTAATATCATCATCACAAAAATAATACTCGTAAACAATACCAAGTAAAATTTCCATAAGTTAGCAATAAAATTATTTTTTTGTTATCGATCGTATAATAGTCATCTAGAGATTCTATCAACATTCCCATCATTTCGCTTTGTCATACAACTTTGCTGCGTTTATCAAACATCTTCATCATTTGCATTCAATGGCTCATAATATGTATAATACTTTGTACTGCATTACGCACAAAACGAATTCACATTTACAGATAGAGCCATGGATCATCGGTTGGAATAAATCGGATTTTAAATTACGTGTTAAAAGCTTATAATAGAGTTACAGGATTGAAATTTTATAATAGACAGAGACTTTGAAAATTGTAACTATAGCCATGTGACATGTAATCTACATTGAATTACAATAAAACAACCTAAGTAAGACTTTCAAGTATATAAGTAAGACTCGCTTTTTTTTCCTGAAGACAAAATAGATTGATATATGTATATATATTTAAATAATTTGTATTTGTGTTTCTGAGAGAGAAAGAGAGAGAGAGAGCGCGCAGTTATTAGTACAATGTGTTATTATTTTTATGCACGGGCAAAGTGGTTGCATTAAGGTATCCTTAATGCTACGTGTGTTATTATAGTCGTCCGTGCTTGTGGTCCAATACAACATTCGCAACGCAAGCGCACTATCGCAACGCAGGACAAACCGTCTCAGTCACTGTCCGTAACAGCTGCTCGTTTGTTGCAGCGTCGACTAACGGCTCGCTGCTGTACTGAACTGCACGAACAGAACGACAAAAACTAAAAAACTAAAAAGTATTGTGGTGTTTTTTGCCCGTGCATAAAATACTGTACGAATCTCGTGCTCAAGTAACGCTCTGTAATTCTCAATCGCACTCGTTAAGACAACTTTAACGCAACTCGATGCGTAAAATACTCTATAACAAAATTAGCAAACGGAGTGAGTGCACATTATTCATTTCAATGTAATATCACATGAAAGTTTAAACTAACGCAGAAGTAGATAACACTGATTATAAGTTTGATACGCATGGTATAGAATAATAAATATTTCATATACGAATAGGCTCTAGACATTTTTGTTTTTGATGTAACTGTTTGTTACAATTATTTCATTATTATGCGCTTCCATCTGCTTAGCGTACTTTGCGTTTGTTTCATTTCAATAATCGTATCAATATCGTTTTGTGTAATTTTTCATCTAAACAACAACAGTTTGTTACTAAACACATTCGTTTAGTCTCTTTTTGGTAATATATTTTTTTTTAAGATTTTTTTATCAACTTATCATGAGTTGTCTGTCTATGTTATGGATATTTTTCTAATAGGAGACTAATGTGCTTTACACTAGAAATGTAAATAAACATAAATCGTTAGCAAAACATAAGATGTTTGAATTATTAATAAATTGGCAACATATGGTTCAGAGATTTTATTTCTTGTAGGATGAACCATTTATTGTCAATGTGATATTAAAACCATATATAATAATAATACATCGTATACAATATATTAGTATAAGTAGCACATAAATTTCCCTTTGAGAATAATGATCCCAACAGCTTTTTTTTTGTGTAATTAAAATTTAATGTATTAATGTAAATATTGCCCCCTTTAAGGATTTAGTTTTGTTGTTGTTGTTATAAGGTATAATATGTAAAGCTTTTTGTATTAATGATATACAATCGAAAACACGTATTAATTAGTAGCATAGTATCATTTATCATATATAGTAAGATTCATATCACAATTACATATTTTATGTTTCGTTTTTTTTTTTTTACTTTAATCATATTTTTGTTCATAAAGATAACACTATGTTCATCTTACATGATCTAATAAGTTCCTGCACATTCTAAATAAAATTCAAAATGTATATAATCGATCATTGTGTTTGCCTTTTTGTTTCGTTTTGGTTTACTACCTGGATTTGACATTGTGTTACATTAGCGACATCAAAGAGTAAATGGCCCAGCTTTGTAAAAACCTGCAAATATAAGTACTTACCAGTTCATGTAACAGGACACACATATTGCACTGTTGCGACAAAAGTGTAACAATTCAAAAACTCAATTTTTTGAAAAAAGCGAAAAAAATGTTTTTTGTTGGATCAACTGAAGCGACACCAGTCATAATAATTTTCGATCAACAATACTGGCATAAACACACTTTCTGCAATTCATTCAAAATTTGCTGCAGTTTTGCCACAATGTGCAGAATCGCGACAAAAGAAAAACAAACAAAAAATTCCTTACTATTTTGAATTTCGAGCAGCAAATCACCATGTTCCCGGTAAATTAGGCGATCGCAGGGTTATGCAGAGCACGTAGAATTTAATATTCTCAGCAAAGAATTCAAAACATTTCAAAAATCTATTGCGGTTTTGCCACAATCTGCAGAAACGTGTCAAAAAAACAATATCAATGAAGATAATTCCAAACTATTTTGAGTTCCGATTTGCAAATCACCATGTTTTCGACGAATTGGGCGATCGCAGGAGTATGCAGAACACGTAGAATTTAATAATCTAAGCAAAAAATTTAAAACATTTCCAAAGTCTGCCGCGGCTTGGCCATAATCTGCAGAATCGTGACAAAAAAAATTAAGAACAAAATTCCTAACTATTTTGAGTTTCGAGCCGCAAATCATCATGTTCCCGATCAATTGCTCTATAGCAGGGGTATGATGTATGATGGTATGATGTCAGAACACGTAGAGTTTAATAATCTATAGAAAGAATTCAAAACATTTCCAAAGTCTGCCGCGGTTTTTCCACAATCTGCAGAAACGTGCGAAAAAAATATATTCAAAGCTACAACTAAAAAAATGAGTTTTAGAATTGTGACACTTTTCGGTCATCAGCGCGATATGCTAAACAAGGTTTTCTCAAGTTTTCCTATTTTTCGGATCAGCAATATGATGTCATATTCGTATATCAGTAGGAAACGAATACGACGAGATTGTTTTCGAAATAAAAAAAGACGAATACAATACTCAATATCGTCTCTTAAGAGGATTTTTGGCCCCTGTTTTGATGATTATTCCCCCTATATTTCCGCTCTCCATTTTGGTAATGATTGTTATTACCACCACCGCCGCGCCGCCCATGACCTTGGTTCACCTGGCCTTGTCCTTGAGCCTGTTGCTGGAACACGACATGATGATTACCGGCAGATTGCAGCTGCGGGAGGCTGTCCACGTGAGATCCCTGCGGTCGGTTCTGCTGCTGCCAGTAGTTCTGCGTGTGTAGCGGAGGAAACCAATTCGGACGGAAGGCTTGATTGCCACCACCACCTCCGCCGCCGCCTCCGCCACCAGCATTGCCGGACACGTTGGGCCCACTGGCGACAGCGTTCGCGGCACCCGTAGCCACATTTCCTCCGTTAGCTCCACTTCCTGCTCCACTCGCATTGCCGCTATTTCCGTGCTGGCCTCCTCGTCGACGTTGTCCGCCACTACGCGGGGTATGGTGGAATTCTCGTTGGGGCTGATAGGCGACGGTGGCATTTGCAGCGGCGGCCGCGGCTGCGTTCTCTCGCCGCAAATCGGAATTCTCGCGGCGAAGGCGGCGAATTAGCGATTCGGCATCGTCTAATTTGCGGAGTAGTTCTGGATCCGGCTGAATGCCGCGCTCGCGTTCACGTTCGCGATCGCGTTCGTAGCGTTCCAATTTCCTTAAACGGATAGATATTTTAATAAGGATGTAATCAGGATATTAGCGAACGCAGGCATTGCTTACTTTTTTTGTTCGTCTACGATTGCCGATAGGTAGACGTTGCGACATTCCGATTCTTGCAGTTGGATTTTCATCTCTCCCAGCTCTTTTTCCAATATCTCCACTTGCAATGGAGTTATGTTGAGCACCTTTGGACTGTTGCTGTATAACTGAAATCAGTTTTTATTTCGGTTGGAGATTTATAGCTGATTGATAACATAGAGGAAATATAAAGGAAAGTACATTTAGATGTAACGATGTATGTGTCGGATATATAAGTTAACAAGTAGGCTACATATCAGATATATAACTGTGTACAGTGATAATAGCTCAGCTCTCAAAGTTATTGGTAAATATTTTTATGAAAAATAAATACGATTGAATTGTTTGCATGAAATGATAAAAAACTTACATTAAGAAGATGCATGCATGACAATCTTAATTATTCATATGAATTCAGTTGTAAATGTCCAAATCATAATTCAACACAGAAAAATAAACTCCAACATTACAAAATAATAATTAATAGTTCAGTTATTTTTTTAAATATAATTGTTGTTTTCTAATTGCTATATAAACCTAAAATAACATTCTACCTTTAGCTTGTCCTCCTCAGGCGATGACGGCGTGCTGACATTTGTGCCTTTGGCAAAAACCAATTGAAATTGTAACTCTGCAATAAAACCAAGTCCATCGCAATAGATTAATTAGACCAATCAAAACTTTCGTTTCGATAATTAATTAAATCCGCACGCTCACCTCTATTTCTATGCCTTAAACAATCAATCTCGTGATGTAAGCCGGTCAACATAAGCTGGTGCTGCTCCTGAAGATATTTGATATTTTGTTCTAATTGAGCGACGCGGCCGTCGTTGCTGGCGTGCGAAGAAGCTGGCGTGCTGGAGGCGGCCATTCCGCCGCAACTAGTACTAATTTTCGTATTTGCGGCGTCCGGCGATCGGATATCGGTGTTGCGGCCAATGGCAACCACATCGTTCGCATTTACCTTGCTTTTGCTCACCTATTGACACACAATGTTTTTAATTAAAACTAGTTGTGATTTGCCGCAGACGAAGATAATCAAGATCGTAATATACATCGAGATATGTAAACTAAGAGGTAAATCGGACGATGATAACCTGTGGGTTGCCGGCGAATGGCTGCACCGGCATTTTCACCATCACTTTGGAGGCCATGTTTGATTTGCTTCGAAGCAGATGTCGGGAAAAGGCAGCTGCAATATGGCTACGAAGACGCGGATTCACTTGCAACTTTTCGAATGAATGTGTATCCTCGCGCACATTGGGATCGACGATAATTACTAGTTTATTTCGCGTGGATTACGTATTTGCGATTAGTCACAGCGAGCGGCGGCGAAACGACGACGCCTACGTCAGCCTTTTGCGTTGCGGCCGGCAGACGCGCGAGCACGGTGCATGTATTATTGATTTATGCCACTGGCGGCGGAGGCGGTTGGATACTTTTGCATGGAGCGCCGCTTCGCGCCACCGTCTTTTATCGAACTGCTCGCGTTTGAATCACAAGCGCACTCACTCATCGAATTCAAACATTATATGCGTCAAGGGAAATTCGATTGGTGTAGAATAACAAAACAAAAAGTCTACGTACACGTTGGAAATTATTTAGCTGGGAAAAGCCTATTGCATGTAGTTTTATGATAATAAGTTTTTATGTATCATTTATTTGTAATGTATACGAGGGTCGATCGAATATAAATGCGAATTTTATTTTTCTAAGTTTAGGCATTAATTAAAACAAAATTTTGTATCTAGCTCTGAAATAGCTTTTAGGGAGCTTTTTGATCCCGTCATCATAAAATTGCTTGCAAATGAAAGCGTGCGCCCGGCTGAAATTCTTCAACGGCTATGCAATCAGCTTGGTGAATTTACTCTTTAACAGCCTCGTGTTTACGACCGGCATAAGACTTTAAGCGAAGGACGAGAAAAGGTCGAGAATGAGACTTATAATCGTCGTCCTCGCACGAGCATAACAGATGCATTTTGCCAGCTTTTTTCGATTTCCAAGGAAAGATTTTGATTGATTTTCTTTATGAACAACGGACAATCAATGCGGATTACTACTGTCATCTCCGTTTACCGATCAAAAAGACTGAAACGACCCATAAGAAATGTCACTTTGCTTCACGACAATGCCAGACCGCAAACAGCTGTTCGAATGCGACAAAAATTAGAGGAATTTTTCTGGGAAATTTTTGAATATTCCTTATCTAGCACAGATTTAGCAATGAGGGAGCAGTAAAGACGTTCGTGCGGACATGGCCAACTGGCTTCAAACCCGCTCTCCTCATTTACACGATAACGGTTTCAAAATGCTTCCAATTCGATATTTTATGGAAGTATTCAGATTTATTTGCTTAAATTGAAATATATGTTGAATGGCATAAAATGCAGATTGTTGAGGATGAGACTAATCAGTCATTTACCGACTTGTGCCAGTGGTCAAATACCTAATTAAATATTGGAGAAACTGACCAAGTAGGAAAAAAGTTTGTTGTGGAATGATGCTGATATTTAAAATCATAATAATAATGAAAACATTGAGAAAGTGTAAAATACTTTTATTTAAATATAGACTTGAAATGCTAAAATGTGATTGAAATTTCGTTTATGTTCTTACATTTTCTTATACCATCTTAAACCTATATAGTTGTTTATTATTAAACAATTTAGTATATAACTTAAACGTTTCCTAGTTTGCAGTAATCTCTTAAGCAAGGCTTGTCATTCGTTTTTGAAGCTTCAGTGGCGACAGAGGCGTGCTTGTCACAGTCGAAGCCCTAAGCTCCAATGGTTTGCCGAGTTGCAAAATCAGTCAGTCAAGTATGTCACACGACTCGGAACAAATAGATATATATTTCAATGGTGATAGATCTGCATGGGGTCTCTTACATTTTAGGGCTCTGGGCGCGCGCCTAGTGTGCTCCTATGCCTAAAATCGCCGCTGAGTGACGGTTAAACTAGTGCTAAACCTTGTTTGTCTCGTATCGTTAAAAAACGTTTTGATCTTTTTCTCGATTACGAAATAACTACTATATACTGAAAATCTCGACATATAAATAAACAACAACTTTTTACTTCTAACTGATCCAACTTTATCATTTGTGTATCAATTTTGCCTATTACCACAACCAACGGTTTCGTTGCAGACGTTTCTGTACATAAAAGCGTTGAAACGCTGCAATCGATCAATAAAATTTTCCGATCATTTAATTGACAATTTTCAATCTCTCAATTCATTTCGCAGATGAAGCGTATCGCTTTGATCATAGCTACTACCTGTTTCAACATGTTATACGTGCCATTCCTACCTGTATTTATACATTTTATATAAATATTAAATTATTTTAAAGTGATAAATATAAACTTACGAGTAATTTTTCTAAAAGCTCGCTATCGGCAGTCATTAGAGCAGCGGCAGGTGTATGAGGTAGATCGAGGGGAGGCAGTACAATCGAATTCAAGCGTGTCTTCCGTGCAGCGAGTATATTCCCGGAAGCACGTTCTCTATAATGTCTCATCTCGCGAAACTCAAATATCTTTCCTGTTCAATGCATATGCAAATCCAAGCGACTACAAAATCCACACAAACTCGCATTAGATCTACAAGCTTCGGATCAAACTTTCCGCGCTCGGGTAAACTATTGTCAAACTAACTCCCGCATTGAATTAATACATTTTTACGAATGTCCATGCGTTGTGTTGTATCTTGTGTTTGGTCGATGGTTGGTTTTGCCTTGCGCCACATTCCTACGTGTCTGTTTGTTGTCTTGCGGTGCATTTCGGTCTCCATGGCTACCATCCAGCTGATGATCAACGCACAACACAAACATTCGCGGTGTGCCGGAAGAATTGAGACTGAATTCTGACCCCTTTTTTATACTCGGTTTCTAAAATTTTCTAGTTTAGTGGTTCGTTTCGCAATCGATTGTAAGCAGTAACTTAAAATCACCAAATGGGTCCTAGACGACAAATGGACATCGAAGTGCACGTGCATTGGTTTAATAATATAAACAAAAAGGTATTTGCACAAGAATTTATTTAATACAATAGTCTAGCGTGCACATATTATAATTTACTATATAACTTTTAAATACAACTGTTTAAAGCATTATCGCATAAACATGACCTGCTCGTTCTTCTGATCTAGTAAGAAGTCTGAAAGCTTTATATCAATATTACAAGAAAATGTAATTAAAACTATTATTACACTTTAATTTGAATAGATTGCCATTTGTTCTGTTTTCTTGATCACTGCACTCGGGAATCAAAACAAAAGCCGATCGAGAAATTAGCATTTCTCACATACGGGATGTCCGGATGCCGGATCCACTTTAAATGTGGACGATGTGATAACTTGCTCGCATTTCTGAAAGAAGATAATTCATTTACAGATGGGTTGTTGCCACCGTTTTCGTCGTACGTCACCCAAGAAAACTAAGGATAGAAATAAGGTAAGCCTCACCTCGCACTTAAAGCAGTCCGGATGCCATTTGGCATTGAGCGCCACAGTTGCGGAGGATGCGATAGCCACTCCGCAGGACTTGCATTTGTCAGCGAACTTTGTGACGTAGCACTTTTGGCAAATGGGGCTGCCGTCCTTCTCGTGGTACTCATTGCCAGTAAGACTCGCTTCGCACATTTTGCACACGAAGTGGATCTCGTGGAATTGCTTGCCCATGGCTGAAACCATACGGTCGGTAATGGGCTTGAGGCACGTGTCGCAAACTGGACAGGTGGCTTCGTAATCCACGCGGCATATTGGCTTGCCATCTTTCTGATGGAAGGTGTCATCGGTGATTGGCTTTTTGCATACGTTGCACACGAAATGCTCGGGATGGTACGACTTGCCCAACGCGTTGATCGATTTGCCATCGATGGGCTTGTTGCAGGTATCACATGTCATCGGCTGAAAAGAATGATATGGTCAATTGGAATTGGGGAGAGAAAATTGCGTGCATCCCGCAGAAGGCCGGCGCAGCAAAGAGCGACTCGAGACACACCTTTTGGTATATGGAGCATTTCTCAATGAGTGTTAGTTTAGGATATTCACTTAAATTTATTCACATAGATTTTTCACGTATGCGCCGAGTATTCGACGAATATCGCAAGTGTATATTCGCCTTAAGCTCGCTAATAATACAGTTACATCATTTCTAATAAAACAAGAGCAAACAACGCCGGTGACTCATCGGCGGTGTAGTGAATGTGACGAATTTCTATACTTCGCAAGGTGAAATGGGAATTTTATTATGTCGGCGCTGTTGTACGACTGATTAAAGATAAAATTAAACAAATGAAGCGTTTCGTGTAACATTCGATTGCATAGTTGTACGATGATGTAGTGGTGAAATGTTTTAAAAGGTAAAAATGCAATACAAACATGGAATAATTGATACAGAAAGAGCAAATGGTGCAAGAGTTAATTGGAATTTGGGAAAAAATATGCTGGAACGACTTATGTTTACTCCGTCATGGTTGAGTGATGATAATGCGGGCATTATTGAATTTTCATTTTTTTCCACTTCTATTTATAACTGGTAATGATCCTGTAATAGAACACTAATATACTTTAGTGAGTAGTAGTGGAAAACGTTTATATTATTGACTCGTGATAAATATTGATAGGCAAATGTTTATACTTTTGATACTACCATCATGCGGTCAAGACAATTTATTTTCGAATTTTTTTTCTAAAGTTTAAATTGAAGTCATTTATTGTTTCTTTCGTGAATTGTAGGTATTAACTGAATAAAATCTGTAAAACTATTAATCTAATCTATGAATTCGTTTTTATTATGAGATTGTGGATGCACTGGATGTATCAGAAGTTGGCTAAAAATTAAATTTCGATTTTTATCGGATTTACAAAATTTAATTGTAGATTGAACAAAATTATAAAATCATGAAAATCGAAAGCCACATCATTTGAATTCGATATTTGCCGCAAAAGAGTTTTTCATTACAAAAACAGGTAACTGAAGTTGACCAAAGACGCAAATCACAAAGAAATTATTACTAGCAATAATAAGACTAAGCATGTATGTTCTTCTCTTTTTGCATGCAAATTGATAAGCAAAGAATATACAAGAAAATCATATGAGTGATAGAATATAACTGATAGTAGAGTTGACATTCCCAAATTCGACAATTCAATCGCACTTCCGTGAGTAATTTTTATTCCCCAAGGCCTAAACAATTAGCATGCATGTATTAATATTACGAGCATTATTCTTTCCTATTTATATATTGCATTGCAGTTGCGATAAGCATTTGATCTGTTAAACACCAACTATTAATTTATTGCTTAAGGGCTTGGCAGCCCCATCGCCGACGGTACCAAACTTTAACCACCGCCAGGCACGCACACTTTCAAGGCTGCTGTTCCCCCTTAAAAACTAGATCAAACTTACCATCTTGATGATCGGCGTTTTATTCAAAAGAACGATACAAAAATTCACCAAAAAAAAAACAACGAATACAGACGATTTCTAAATAATTCCACAATGTCGACAGTTAATTTGACGAATAGCAAAAACAAAATTTCGTGCGTGACTACGGTAACATAATATTATAGAACTTACATGCGACGCCTACTTACTGGATATAACAAATCATTAAAAGAAAACAAAAGAAATAATTAAATATCAGATGACAACAATAAATTGAGGCCGATTGTTGTCGTGTTACTTGCAAAGTGGGTCGTCAAGCACGATGGATCTTATAGATCATAAAAATATGGATGGCACTTACCATTGTCGCACAGTTTCAGACTACTTGCTAGCTTGCTCACTTGTTTTCTACGCTGCAAGGGTTATCGTCTATTTAACCGCTCGCGAAACCGTGCGTTTTGTGGCTGGAACTTTTATCCGCCGGCGGCGCCTGACTGGTAGAAGGAGGCGCGCAGGATTTGCTAATCTCGCTTGTTTTCGCAGCATGCTGACGCCGACACGATTTTCGGATGCGCGGGCTGAAAACTAATCGAATTTACCTGTCTACGCTAAAAAATTTAGCGATGGATTAGGAGGAGTACATGTATTTTTAAGTGTTGCGTAATTGAAATGGAAAGTGAATTGTAAAATGGATACAAAAAAATAGATAGAGGAAGCGTGTTAGTTGAAGCATTGACTAAAGAACATACTTGATCTATGGTAGAAGCTTAGAAAATATATAATTTTTTAATGTTCATGGGTGGTTGTTCAACCCTGTTTTGCAATGGCTTCAGTTAGTTATCCTATGAATTATGTTTCTCTACCGACATTGAACATTTTTTGGAGATTTTATATCGGTAGCTGTTAAAAACTCAACTAGCAATCAAATTCTTGAAACCTGGTTCGTCACTCTTTAAAGCCGTATTATTATTCTTTACTGGATCATATGTTTCAACGTGGCTTTAGATAAGTAACATGTTGGCGCTGGTCCGATAAAAAGAGCTATTGCACCTCTTTTTGCAAGTGCGTCCGCTGCGATGTTACCTTGGATGACTTGATAAGCGGGCACCGAGACTAGGATGACCCTGTTCCCTATTGCTAATTGCTGCAGTGTCCTTTTGCAGCACCAGGCAGTCTTCGATTGGAATGTATAAGCCGAAGTTTGTCTTAATTTCTGGCTGGCAGGTTGTGACGATGAGGATTTTGTCTGCTTTTTACCTTCTGGAGATGCTTTTTTGCACGCAGCTCTTAACAAAAAAAAAATTTATCAACAGCTTATTATCAATTATCTAAGCTCAGTACTTAACCATTACACTACGATATAATTGATTAGCCACAACATAAGCCGCAAACAGTTATTTTTAAACAATGACTGTATTTGATTAAACTCCAGCTAACTTAAAGTTAGTAGAAAATTTTATGCTCAAACGAAAACTGATATGGGTATGCTTAATTTTTCGAGTAATTTATATAAATTGAATATATCTTTTAAACAGACGCTTCAATTACCGCAGTTTGCACGATTTGAAATCGGTCAATTGAAGCCATATTTGTCATGGCAATGTATTTGGATAAGCTCTGATGTCATTTATAAAAATATTTCAATATCATATACAATTTGCAAAGTGCACACGATCGGAATGAATAATTATGCTGATGAATCTACGGCAGGCGCAACGCGCAAAAATGCAAACAGTTCTTAATATGGCCATTCACCAAAGATGACTAGCGTTATTAGTTGTATGTTAGTTTATATCATTCGTAGTGATATGTTATTACAATTATTTTGATTGTACTAGGCACAGGTTTCCTTAAAATTGTAGAAATAAAATACGAGGGCAATATTATTTTAATCATTTTCACATGAATTCTTTAATTCGTTAGATTTACGACTAATTAGATTGATATAAGATGTGTAGTAATCTCAATAGCTTAAGAGTTAGACACATATGTTAGTTAGATATTTGATTAAGTATAGTGTAAGAGAATTGTAGAAGTGTGTAGAAGTAGTTTTATCTATAGATAGTTTTTCGATTTGTTTAGTCTAGGCTCGTTAGGTAGTATGATAAGTAAATTCAAGATCTGCCTTTTCCACGCCACCATCTTAAGCATCCCGTCCGAACGGTGCCTCACGCAACCTGAAGTCACAGCTTCACCCTGTTAGATAACATTCCACCCACCGTTCCTAGCCATTAGATTTAAGTCAACATGTGTTGAATTAGTTGAAGAAGAGGACTTGTGATTGAGACGAGGAAGAGAACGGTTGGCTTGAGATAGTAAATAATAACGATTAGAGATATATATATATATCTGAAAGCAAACTAGTGCATGTAAGATCTCCCTTTGTTTTATCAATCATCTCATTCTAAGAGCATGATTTGTTCTTTCAGTTATTAAAAAACAGGGTCGCTCTTTATTCAAAATATCGTTCGGTAAACGAGTCTTTTAATCCTTTTTTGAGATGGGTTTAGTTTAAGTCATGCCATATCAAAAACAAGTCTTATCAGCAAATTACAGGTTTCACACCTTCAAAAATTGATGATAACGGTTTATCCAAAATCAAACATTTACTTGTTGGCATTGACTAATGTGCAGATAGTTATTAAATTATAATCTTGAAATAAAACAGATATCGGTTTAATTGAGTGTGATTAACCTGTTTGCATAATGACTAAATACCTGCAAGTATATCAACAGGCCTCGAAATAACTTTCCACTCAATATACCTCTGAATCAACAAATAATTCAAGGAGAAAGCAAACGTTGATTATATATATATATATTTTTTAAATTATGAAACAGAATATTTATCAAAGCATAGAGATACAATTATTTACATCGTTAATATTCTTATTTGGTTTCGGCTGTTTCTGGAATTCCATACTTGACGAACAGTCATAGAGAAATGGTCCATATACCAAAATGTGCGTCTGGATGAGTTTTTTGCAACGACATCAGTGTCTTTTTTTCGATCTTTAGTATTTCTTTCCGAAAATTACGAAAATCTTACCTTTTTGACCTCTTTGCGGTTTTTGGCTTATAACTTGAAACATCTTTGATCAAAGTATTAAGTATTGTATATCAAAAGAATCGACTTTCGAAACTCTATCCAAAGATATCCAAACAATTTCATCTGTACATGGGCAATATGATATCGCATAACTGGCAGTTTGACAAAAATTTGTGAAAATGAGGAACTCCTAAACTAACAGTCCTAGAAAAATGATCCATATACTAAATTGTGCGTCTTGAGTTGGTCTTTGCAAAGACATTAGTTCAAAGTATTTCCTTCCTAAAATGATTAAAAAAAACACTCTCTTTTGGCTCACTTACAGTTTCTGGCCTATTACTTCAAACACCACAGACCAAACTACAAAAAATTATATACCAAAAGAATCGTCTTTTGAAGGTCTATCCAACGATATATGATTGATGCACGTTATGAGTATTTGTTGAAATATCGTCTGCACTTGTGCGATACGATTACACTAAAATAGAAGTTTGACAAAAATTGGATCGAAAATGTCCTTGAAAAATAATCCATATACCAAAATGTGCTTCTTAAGACGCATTAGCGGATAGAAAGCAGTGGTTTGAGTAATGAAATAGAAAACTAAAAAGAACAGAAATGTTGAAAGGAAAAACGCGACATAAGAAAAAAATATATGAAAGGAAAGGGATTAGAATTAAGAGAACACTACGATTGAAAAAAAAAATCGTAATTTCAACTAGTTTCTACTAAACTATAAAAATAATAATTTAAAGGAAGGTCCGTGGATAATGCGATCATCTTTTTTTTATCGTTCATTGAGTTTGCATTTGAATTTGTTTTGAAAAGTTAGCTATGGTTGCTATGAACCCAAGAAAATTTGCCGACTATAAATTGTTTTTATAACAAACGTTAGGCTATTGTGTCAGAACGCATCTTTCCATGCGTTCGGCCACATCCATTTTATCCCAGTTTTACAAACACAATATTTTTATATTTTTACAACGAGACGTTTTATTCTTGTATTAGTGCAGTGAATACAGAACGCGTTTTACAATTTTTTTACAAACAGTGCGCATTTAAACAATTTGTGTCCCGATAGACGTTTGAAGCTTGATCCACCCTATTACATTTCTGTGAACCTGATAGTCCTGGCTGTATAACCAACATGGACCTACTAATACAAGTAAATATAATTAAAATTCTTTCTCGAGATGGGCACCATTTACCACTGCAGCATTATACTTTATAACCTAGAGCAATCTTTTTTTCCCAAAAATTATTCTCGATGTTGGTATATAATAGGTTATGATATTTATTTGGCAGATGTGACACCACTAGCCCGTTCACTAGCCAATAAATGAAATATTATAAATCCGGTGTATCTAATTTCTCAGAAATCGACGAAGAAAATCCTCAACTTGGTAAAAAATCTTCCCGATCGCGAGAAACTTGAAGCAAGTTTGCGTGACACGAAGTCGCCTTCTTCCCAAAAAAAACGCTTTACGAAACATCCGCGCAGTTTCCACGCATCGGATCATACAGACTTATGCGACGAAGACCCTACGACCTCAACAAACTGCCAAGAGAGCCTAGATGAACCACCTAACACCAATTCCATCACAATTAACCAGACGTTAACGGAACACCCTTCAGATTCTTCCGATGAGTACTGCGATGTCACCATACGCACAGATATTCCTGAATCTTCGGCTACTCAATGGAAAACTGGAAGTGGAGACAACACCATCAGCCAACAATTGCCAAGTACGAAGTCCTTTGGCGTTACAAAAAGCGCTGAAACTAGAACGAAAGCTAGTCAGTCCAGCAAAGGTGCCCATCAATCGAAAACAGCCAATGAGAGGAGGAGCGATACTGAGACCAGCACCATCTCAGAGCGAAAGGAATTGAAAATAATCGTCGAACCTCGTCTCAAGGTGCTATGGGAACGAAGCGTTAAGCTTCTGAAGGACTGCAGGTTCGTGGTTAACGTTTTTATTTTATTCATCAAAGCCTTACAATTTTATCAATGCAATCTCAGGTTGATTTTCGATTCTGGCATTGATCCACCCGATGGCTATGAAGATCTGGAGCGCAGGAAGAAACGCA
Organism: Lissagria laeviuscula; assembly: GCA_030264695.1. Lineage (NCBI taxonomy): Eukaryota > Metazoa > Arthropoda > Insecta > Coleoptera > Staphylinidae > Lissagria > Lissagria laeviuscula. The sequence continues at coordinate 16,797 of JARJDU010004794.1, forward strand.
ACTTCGAATTTTCTTCCAGATTCGCGAGGATTTACCTCTATCAATCTAACTGTTTGGTAATTCAATTGAATCTTTTTACAAGCAACTAAGTAATTCATCATTTACTTATATATAGTTAATTGACATCGAGAATATCGTCCGGCCACCCTCTGGCAAACGGCCCAAGACTGTAAGTTCAGTCTCGTTGGGTCAGAAGTTCTATGCGGCATACCAGACGATCTACTTAGCTCTCGAGGCTTACCATAAACATCTGCCAACTGGATTAGTGAATGGCATGCCGGATAAATTCCGTGAACTTCTAGAACTCGTTCTAAAATTGAGCGATATGTATCACGATGTCTGTGACAACTTGCCCGAGGAAGATAACATCATTGACGTAAGTACTCATGTGCATCGTCGTCGTCATCTTCATTTCATCATCAATTTCATTTTAGGTGTTTGACATTCACTGCAACTCCATGTTAATAGACGACAGTTTAGCGCCACAGGCAAGTGCCAAGTATAACAGCAATTTGTGTCCATCGAAATTTCGCTTGCCCACGCCCACGCCCGAATCTCGTTTGTCGATGTACAGTGTCCCCGTGCGTAAGGATGTTTACTGGAAAAATGCCGTCGCGGCGTTGGCAAAGAAGAAATATCAGGTAGCTTCCAAGTATAAGACTGCTACATTTAAACATCGTCCTCCGCCAAGTCAAGAGCCTGAACCGAAGCCGAGCAAGCCTGTTGCAAAAGTTGGTAAGAAAGCGACGACATCAAAGACTGGAAGCGGTGAGAAGAAAAAGCTAAAAGCATCAAGCTTTACGATTATGGATATAGACAACAATGTGACTACCTATGTGCAACAGACTGAAATGAGTGACATGCATCATTCAACTTTAGTGAATGTTATTGATGGGAAGACTTTGCCAAAGAACACTGGCATATTACATCAGCATGCGGAAGGATTCTATCAGAAAGTGTCTAAAGGACAACAGGTAAAGCTATAAGTAGATTGTAGATTGTTATTAGAGTGTGTTTCAGAAACACCGCAATAAGACCGCAGCCAGGCTGCCGCAGCCATGTGATAGCTTATAAGAACTTGCTCACTAGGCGGCCAAAAAGTTCTTGTGGCGGCGCGGCAGTCACTACAAACTGCACAAGTAGCCCCATAACTGCCCGCAGTCAGCTAGCTCATTGTCAACTTTTGGGGCAGCTCCCGCTCACTTTTAGTTCCAACCAGATCTATTTCAAACCAAAATTCGACTGGTCAGCGTCTACTGATCAATCTCACCAGTTTTTGACTGGACAACTGGCTGCTCAATATTTTGCCTGGCCACAATAAGTAGGTTCATTTCAATGGTTATTCAATTTTTTAATAGAAAGTTATTAATAATATAGTTATAACAATTAGAGGCTGTTTATTTTGAGATTATTCGATGGATTTATAGTTTACAAAAGGTTTCATGAAAGTTTCAAGCATGTGTTCCATTTGGAGAGATTAACATTTATCGCAAATTGGCAGACCGTCGGTATCCACCTTGATTTTCTCACATTTGATGGGATTCTTGCATTTCTAAAACAATGCATAAATAGATTATCCACAATTTTCGTATTAATAACAATTATTATATATTACTAACCTTGCATTTAAAGCAGTCCGGATGCCACTTAGCATCAAGAGCAACCGTAGCGGGCCCATCGATAATTTTCTCACACATCTTACACTTATCGGCGATGTTGGTATTGAAACATTTCTCGCAAATAGGTCTGCCCTTACGTTCTACATAGCTTTGCCCAATGAGCTTTTCCTTGCACAAGTTGCAGACGAAATGCTCCTCGTGCCATTCCTTACCCATTCCCTTGATCACTTTCTCGCGAATGATCTTGTGACAGCCGTGGCATTTCGGTAGCTGATCCTCATAATCCTTCATGCACAACGGTTTGCCGTCTTTCTGTTGGAACTCGTTATCGGTGATGGGCTTCTTGCACTTATCGCATACGAAATGCAGCGGATGGTATGTCTTGCCCAATGCATTGATGCATTTGCCGTCGATGGGTTTCTTGCAGTGGTCGCATTCCTGTGGCTTCTTTTCTGCATCCGCCTAAAAATATAAAAGTTATTAAGGATGCGGCCTTATTATTGAGTATCCGTTTCTTCTTTGGACGATGGTGATAACAATTAATTTGATTACAGAGAATGAATAGGATTGAGTATGAGTGTATTCTCGACCATTTTGTGGAGATTGTCGGTGAAGCAAAACTGCCTAGTACCAAATCCAAAGAGGCCAAGATTCAGTTTCTGCTCGAAATGAAGTTTGGCAAACCTATTCAAAGCATGGACTTTCAAGAATTCGTGGGGCATCTTGTCAGTTATGCCAATTCGAGAAACAATGCGAATGCGAATGCTGGAAGTGTAATGCCAGGTGCTACATTAGACGGCAATCCAGATTTGGATAACAGGTGCGTATTTATTTTATTTGTACGCGTGCTATATATTAATGCTTTCAATGTAAGCTTAAGCAAATAATGTAATGGAAAGTGCATAAAACTCCGTATGCATGTACGCAAGCAAATGCATTTCATTTCTGGTCATCATAACTTTAATTCGACTTGAACCCGAATGTAAATCTAAAATTCATGACATTCGACTATAATTAAACTGAAACACATTTCATTTTACATGTACAATGGCAAACATTGTGTAGGCGGTTGGTTCAACCGTTGACAACTGGACATGTCGAGCTTATTCTCAAGGATTATTTATAGCGAAAAGATGTTTTCCGACGTTAACGCAAACGGAAAACAGATTTTTGAAAAGCGTGAAGAGCAGCACAGCTCATCATGCAACAGTATTATGAAACAAAACGATCTATTACCAGATGTAATATGTCTGGATATTGTTTCCTAATGTTTTTTTGTTTTTTTAATTCTGAACTAAATAACAGTTGTCTATTACAAATTCGTACTGAAATATATATATCTGGGCAATTAAATGTAAAGATACAAGACATTGTAACAACTACAGTTTGCTTTGAACTAAAAATATTAACTTTATTGCAGTAATGTATGGCCGGTCATAAATTATCAGCCAAATTGCATAAAGCTACACCCACTTGGTGGCACATCTTCGAGGTGCATAAGAAATGCATAATTACTATGTGTAAAATTTCTTTAATTTTCTATTGATACGATAGTTAAAGATTATAATTATAAAATTGTTGTATTTAATGCATGCATAATTATGTTCCTTTCAAAAATCTTCATAATCTCAATAAATATACGTGAGCAGCATCATACCAAAAAAATGCAACATCACAAAGCAAATAATATAATGATAATATTAATTAAATTGAAGCCATGCAAATTTAAATGAATTCCACAAACATTACCATATTTGATGCTTCTGGAAAGTGTCTTGAAGAGGATGATGTTGTAAGTATGGCAGTTGGTAAACGACTAATGCCACTTCGCGCCTGAATCCAATGATATAAAAAGCATGCGCCTCCACATTTTCCACCAACTTCTCATTTTCACAGAGGCCCGTTCTATTTTTACATGAAATTTCCACTTTCGAATTTTATGCACACATTTCCATGCTCCTCGAAACATAACAAACGCGTCTCTCCAAAAGTACAATGTGTTTAGTACTTACTACTAAATAACAGATACCTAATCAAACTAATAATGAAGTAGTATGTTGGGTAGAGGCAAAGTTTTAGTTGTAATTATTTAGAAACATATATAACATTTGTGGGACATGGACGTCCTTCGGACTGCCAAATTTATAGCTGACAATTTTGGGTATTTGTGAATATCCCTGAGATGTCTGATATAAACTGATATCGGGCCTAATTTGAGACGAGTTTTTGTACGAGAAGGTGGAATTACGGAAAACTACTGTATTTTTATTTACTTCTTTGATAACCTATATAGGTACATACGCAGCTAACATACAAAGCGCGTTCATCGGTTGGTCCAACGTTAGCGACGTTCTGGCCTTAATTAAGGGCTTGATTTTGTCATTACAGTCAAAGTTAACAGCTTCCAATCTCATTTCTATCGTTTCACAACTAGGCTACGAGCACATTTAGCGCGCGAAGTTCGCACCTCCAAGAAAACTTGCGTTGGCGGTATGCATTTTCTATAACAACAGAACTATGATGGCAGTAACCACTGGCTAACAAGCCAACCATCATCCGTCGACGCATTTTTGTTTTAGCTCTTTATCTTTTTTCAGGATAGCACACGAGACGTTAGCCCCCACACGGCGGCCACCGTTTGTGTATTAGCAGGGTACATATCATTGATGTAGCAGACAAATAACATTATGTATCGTATACATTACTGAGCGCTCGATTCATATATATCTTATACGAAATAGTACCGAAATAGTAAAAATTTATATATAAATGAAGTTGAACATACTGTATTCAAATTTTTGTGATGTTTCAAACACATAAACATAATAAAAGTTTAAATGATTTAAGGGAACGAATTGAAAGTAAGAGGCCAAAAAATCAACACATCTTTCAACTAATCCTCGCCTTTTGCCAATACTACGATAACGTTTGCTACGAGATATATATTGACACAATTTACATTTGCCAATTACCGCACCTAATTGGCCTTTTAATACCGAGATAAATAAGCTAGATAAATATTTATTATCCGCTCGATTAAATAATTTATCGGAGGCTTAGAAAATATTTACGCTCGAGAATTAGTAATACCTACGTCGATTACATTTAGGCAAACTCGTCGCACACCTAAGTAGTTTTAATGAGAAAGAAGAAAGAAAAAAATCTGTAATTGCAAGCACGTACTCATTTTCCAGTTAATGACTCTTGGCATTTCATTTTATCATTTGGCATCGCTCCCAGAAATATTATTTAATTAAGCTGCTCCGCATTTTTATGTGCATTTTAAGATTCATTGCACGTTGTCAAAGAGCACTCATTAAAAACAATCATTGAAAGGTTTTCATGAAAATAGAAGGTAACCGCCAGCTGTGGTACAACTTTGATTCGTTGGTTTCTTTGAATTATGGTCTAATTATAATCTGGACTATCTTTCTCAGGCTTGTCACACCAGAGTAAATTATGTGGGTGGCGTTGCAATACATATATTATAAACTGTGCATGTAAAATGATTGGTCGATTTTTCGTGTTCGGGTGCAAAGTTTTAGGAAAGTTTGTTTTGCATGCCGAGATACATACGTCCGGCGTTTGCCAAAAAACATTCTCGAAGTCAAAGATAGTCTAATAATACGTTTCGATTTACATTTCTGTGCGTCTGGTTTTATACTCCAACGCTATGTACGACCCATAAATTTTATAATATGTAAACACTTTTTACATCAAAAGATGTGCACAACTTATTGGAAACATTCAAATCTAATGATCGAAAAGGTCACGTCGCTGTCCCATGTAGACTGCTAGATATTTTCAATAGATACTTTAAAAGCAGAGGCAATTTTGGGCCTAACCGCACTACGCCCTATGATTAGAGGAGCCTTTTTTCCAAGTCGGGAGACTGAATCAAACGCGTCTCTGTATAAAAAGAAAAACGTTCTCTTGCAATTACAATTAATGCCCCACTCATACCCATTGAATACAAACTATTCGATGTCTTTATTCTTGCAGCAAATCAAAAACCATATCGGTAACTGGAGCATCCAACGCGCAGTTAATTTGTACAAAAGATAACACGCAATCCCTTTCCGATATCAGCAGCGACCAACCATCGCAGATTCAAACTTTAGATCCAGAAGGTCATCTTCGCCGAAAACTGAGCGAGCTGACAATCTCGCCTCGTCCAAATTCCAAAGAATTGATCTACAAAGAACGTGACGACTGCGACGAAGTAGAGCTTGCGTTAGCTGTGAAGAGATCCCAAGGGGCCATTCCACGCAGTTATAAGAAGAAGGGCGGCAAACATACCAGTTTCGCTGGCGTTACCACGATCCCACCTAAAGCCGTGGAAATGATCCCATTGAAAATGCTGCCAAAGAAAACGATTCTCAATGTAATTGAATATAAGCTTCAGTATCATAAACAAGCGAAGAATAATTACATGTACAAGAAATCGGGAGATATACAGCCCTGGCTTCTCGTCCAACGGTTCGTAGCATTCTATATTTAAGTGAAAATGAGATGGTGATGATAAAGTTATAACAATGATATCTTCTTATGATTACAGTGTCGCCGATAATTTGCTGGAGGAGGTATTGCTGAGCGTTGCTCGCGACATTCAAGTTGAACAAATATTAAAAAAGATTTACGCAGAGGAATTCAAGTAATGGACTACTTTCAAAATTTTGCTCCTCATACATTTGAAAATCATAGAAATTTTATATGACCGGCCTATTTCAATTAAACCAGATTCTTCGCTTTTAAATTAAATATGATGCATACGCTAATTTTGGTGAATTGTTTTCTTTAGACCATAGAGTAAATGGTGGAGGGAGATGTACGAATTTTATACAAGATCTATTTTATTAATAAATTCTTAGTGAAACGTATTTATTCACTTGTATGCTATGTGATCGTCTGTATATTTATTATAATTCTAGCATGTTCCATAAGTGTATATTTGTTTCTAACCGCGCTATTATATTTATAAACTCGTAATGTTTTCGTATAATTAGATTAATTTTGCAGTTCCTTAAAGAATTTACAAGTTCTCATATCTAAAGAGATAATAACATTAGCAATACGAGTGCTGTGACTTATTGGGAGTTTTGATAAAGCATTTAAGAGGCTCATTTATCTCAAAACTGGTATAGGAAACTCCATTTTAGAGCCGTGTTACTGATTGTGATCACACATATTAAGCTTTTTTTTCGAATAATTTTTTGCGGTAATGTTAGTTTACTCATTCGAATTGGAAATATTTAAAAATTAATTTAGAAAATCTTGAAAAGCGTACTTTAACGTTAACGACTTATATATCGAGTTGAAGGCAAAAATCGCAAATTCG
>JARJDU010004847.1:0-13285 GCA_030264695.1 Lissagria laeviuscula
CGATGCATACGTTTGATTCGTTTTCTTAGGTACGATGTGTTTACATACAGAAGATGCACTTCGTGTCGGACTTTTGATCTTCTGTTGTCAATTTCTGTGACCTTCAGCCATCTTTCCAGGTTGTTACTGGCGGTAAATTTAAGTTTTATATAATTGGTATTAATGCAGTAGATGTAATACCCTAGCGGCGAAACAAGCAAGCTGTGGGTGGGCACTGTCATTGGCTCAAGCTTGTTTGCACTTGGGGTAGTATTTAGTCGAGTTGCTAGTAGTTAGTTGCTGAACTAGTAGCAACTCACAATACTCGTCAGAAAAATAGAATGAAATTAATTGAGAATCAAATAAAATGTTGTAGTCTAGACAGGTTAGTTATTAAACTACTCGCCTCTCTAGTAAATACTGTGCTAAGTGCAAACAAGCTTAGTGACAAACACCGCCAAGTTTGCTGTAGAGTTTTTGGCGCATGCGCCTCAAAAATGGCTACACGAAAAGCGGCGAGTGAATCTTCTGTATAGATATTATTGTGGTTAGAATAGTGGTATATAACAGATGAAATGAAACAGACCGTAGGCGTTATAATGAATGTTTACAGGTTTTTGTGTTTTAAGCAACTGCACAGAGCTGAATTCAATAAAAGTTTTTATGCATTTATCTTACACTTTCAACTTTAAAAATCAGGTAGTATACGCATGCGTAAGACCTAAAATACTTCGCCATTTGCGCACGTTTATTTTTGTTTTGCTCTGTGGTGTTATATCTCGTCAATTTTAGATGAATGAACACATTTTTTTTTACAAATCTTTTAGAAAAACAAGTTTTTAAAAGACTACACCATGTCAAGAGGCTCTAAGCTTATTTAAAACATTCAAAAAGTGGACGATTGACGCAGTTAGAGTGGTAACGGAATGCATCCAGTTGTGCACATTGAGATTAAAATTATTTGCCACATTCATGCATGTTTATACTAATAATTAATTTATAACAATAATGCATGCATGATTATATATTAATATAAAGCCCAATTCATGTTTAATCCTGAATTCGCTTCTTTGAATGCTAGAAATGCTTGACAACAATTGCAATTTTTACCAATAATGGATTTGTTCTTAAACAGAATATGCTGAAATATGGGATATATGAAGGAAAACGGATACCTCAGAACAAATACGTTTCCTCTCCTCTTTATGTTTATTAATCAAGAAATCAATAAGAATGAATTAATCACTACATCCATTTATTTTCGAGCAGCAGCTCCCGCACGGTTGTTATCCCTACCAGGGAAGTTGCGCTGCGGTGGAGTCCTTTTCCTTCTATCTTCCTTGCTCCTGTTGCGAACAACTTTGCTATGGATAGCACAGGACACACAATAATGCAACTTCGCATAAAGCTTGGGCAGGACAAATTCTAAAAATAACAATACAAAATTAATAACTGAATTAAACACTTCTACAGTATTGTTACATTAAAATACATTGAATGTAAACTTACGTGGGTAAACCGATGCTTCAGTAATATCACGAACGGCAGCCGCTTCGACGATGTTACGAATGACGAACTTCTTAATCGCCTTGTCTTTCGGCACGCAGCGAGCACAATTGGTGCAACGCACTGGTTTCATATGACCACGGCCGTGTTTGGCACGTCCGCCATTACGTCTTTTGCAAGTCTGCAAAAGATACGAAATTAGAACGAGAAATAATACATGAATACATTTTGTGCTATGCAGCAAACACAACACAGCCAACACCACATGTACGTGTTTATAGGTTAGATTGATTGCATTGATCCGAGTCCCTTCGAAGAATGCACAAGACTTGAGTAAATACACTTTTTGATGTAAATCCTAATTGTTTATTGTTGTTTTGAAGTTGATGCAAAGAGTTTTGATGTGTCGGCGATTGTGTTTTATGGAAAATACGAGACGCTTACCATTTTGTGTTGTTCCTCACAGATCGTAACGGAAATAAAGACCTTGTCAGTGGATTCACTGCGTCAAGTATGCCTTCGCCGGAAATATGTCAGCAGCGCCACCTGTAACACCATTACGAATTCAATGCTATTTTAAATTCTTTTACAGGTTTGATAATTTTTATTTTTAATTACTGTAATAATGCGCAAATATAATAATAACAATTAGTATTATAATTATATTAATTTATTATATATATAGCTTATGGGAATGTAATTTAGAATTGTTGCATGACAAGTAGAAAACTAATGTATGTTGAATGCATCATCCCTATAGATTTAATTCATACGTGGAAGACCATTCTAAACAATTATTTATAGTTCAGCCGGGAAATTTAAATTTTCGATCAGTAAATCAAGTCACTAAAGCATGACAATAACTGTAAGAGGATGTGAGACAAATGGCAAGAAATGATTAGTTCCGCGACGGAGTTCGTTTCGCGGTGCCTTAAACTTCCGATCAGTCTTTTTACGCTCCCATTGTGTTCTCGGCGTTGTTTTTGTTCTCCACTAACTGCGAATATGATTGATCGATTCGTTTGTTCGATGAAGCGATGCAGCGCGTCGCGTAGAAAACGTGCGGTTTTCAAGAAGTGCGCATGAAGTGTGAACCACGTGAAATTGGGAAAGTAGCTGAGATTCGAGTATAAATAACGAAGAGGCTTCTCATGGCGTCAGTATCGCATCAGATAACAACCACTACAGGTGTTAACAATAATAACGAAATTATTTTAATAACAAAATCAATCAGTGATAGATATACTGACTTATTAGTGTAAATCTTAAATATTTTAAGTTAAAATGAAAGTACAAGTGAGTGGTAATTGTTTATACATATAACATATCAAAAACATTTTAAAATGGCACTTGAAAAAACTTTGATGATGCAAAAACTACATTCATCCTTGGTTGGCTTAAATATTTTTCATTTATTATTAATATACATTTGTTTCATTTGGGCAAATTGCTTCACATTTACAAGTAAATTACAAAATTAGGCATCCAAAATCATAGTAACAAATGATACATAATAAAAGAATAAACAATTCAATTCATGCATATACGTAACTCAAAAAAATGTTTTAAATTCTCAAAACAAAACACATATTTAACATAACAAATAAATAAACTATGAATGCATCTGTCTAACAACAATTCAGCTCAGCGTTCCGCGCCTAGTTTTGTCTGAAGTACATTAAAATACTAAACATACAATTGGCATACAAGTCATATAGAAAAAAACAACAGGAACTTAAATCCAACAAAACTATTCAACTAATTAACACGAATCGTATATTCATCTAGGGATTCCTGCTACTCTTGGTCGTCTGCGCGATGGTTTCCGCTTATCCGAGGAACAAGAAACCCGTCTATGTCGACCAACAAGCCGCCAGCAGTGATACCAATGACGACAGCGTAGTCCGCGCTCAACGACAGGCTGGTGGCGGTGATCATCACGATGCCGTCGACTTCGGTGCACATACTGGAGACCACGGCGCATTCGGCTGGTATGCCGATTTCCCTGTGCATACGCACTGAGCTGAGCCTCATCATGAAGAGATGATGATTTCTTTCGAATTTCCCATTTTCATACTTTATCCTTGATCTCAAAGCTCATTTCATGTTTCATCATCTTTAGCTATAAGTAGGAGTATAACATAAACTGCTTATAGCTCCATCCTTTTACTTTCTTGTACTTTTGTCTTTTGTTCACCTTCATTGTGCTTCAAACCCTGTTTGTACCTTGCAGCATTACATCTTGTTCATATTTTCATCTTATTTCACTACTAGCATCTTACATGTTTACTTGACTTTCTTCATCTATCTTTGTCATTTGTTATCTTTCTTCTTGTTTTGTTCAAAAATAAATTTGTTATAAATATTTGACTAGTGTAGTGTAGTTTTTCCTCAATTTACAAATTCCCTGTTTCCAATCCAAAACGACATAACAGTCACAAACAATCAGTGGCGGATTTATGCATAGGTGCAAGAGCTCCGAATTCCCTTTACGTGGGGCCTCAAACTGATTATACGCCTCGGGCACCGTCAGCTCTAAACCCGCCACTGCAAACAATCAATTCATATTTACAATAATAATCAATTTATTATAAGATTGAAGTACGCAATTGATCACAATTTGGTAATGAAATTCATAAGAATAATATGAATCGAACTAAAGAAACCGTAGTAAGGCTAAGTGTTATAGATATGTATACCATTTGAGTGTAGATGCTTTGTATAACTTGATACTCCTGTAATGTTTTATCAATACAGTAACGCAGCCGTTTCGTTTCATTAAAAAAAAAAAAAAAAAGAAACGAATTGCACCAACAAACACCATTCATATCTTCAGACAGTATTTGCACGAATGTTCTATACAAGCTTGTCTGCAGCTGCTAATACATGAATTACAACATTGATTAAGTGGTGTGGTAGCTACTCACTTACATTAAAGTTTAAACAAAGACCGATCCCTGATAGCAGTTACTTAGATTTACTTGTATGAGATATTCAATTGAGTATTTTATGGATCAGTAACATTATCATCGCTCCGTATCAGTACATTATCATTTATACAATATATAGCATTTATATATATATATATAGAATATTTTCATTTTGTATTGCTATTCCGCAGTTTGTCTTATTTCAGCGCAATTTGTTTTTATAACAATTAATTTGCCATGCTCGTGAAGGTATAACAGTTTCATTTTTAGAGATTATTTTACATGTCAACGATTATTATTACAATACTAACTCCCTCGTGTTATTGATTAGAAGTGCTTAGTTTGCTAGATAGATAAATATGCGACTTATGTTTTTATCTTTGGCATTGGTTTCTTCAGACAAGTTTTCTACGTTTACATTAATCGCGAACAGCGCATATAATTCTTCCATTATTTGCTTGCCAATTGCACCGACGGCCTATACAATTCATGTATTCATTAACATTTTTCTTTTTTATACAATTATTGACATTTATTACATACTTACTCCCCTAAACGTAACGTTTACGGTTTCCAGCCCATTATCACTTTTCTGAATGGCACAAATATGCCGTGGTTTGGTTCACTGGAAAGTTCAAAAATGGTTTAAATTCCATATAATAATACAAAAATCGGGAAGGATAAGTGTGAGATAGGAATCTGTGTAAACAGCGGATGAGGTCGTTGAGTGGTAAGATATGTATGGGAGTGGTGTGTAAGGATAGAGGGAAAAGAAGAGGCGTGCGTTAGCGAGAGTGGGGTTGTCGGAGGAGGAGTCAATAGAAGGACACGAGAGGGTCAGAGAGATAAAGTTATTTTCGCGGCCGAGGTATTTCGGTGGGCTAGGGCCAAGTGTGGGTCAGAGGAAAGAGGATGGGGGAAGAGTAAGATCGATGCGTGTTGTGTGGAAACATTTGGCTGAAGAGTGTAAGAGTGTGAAGAAGGAATGAGACCAGAAGTGGATGGATAAGAGAAGTATAATGAGTAAAAGATGGGGGAGGGGGAGCGATAAATTTCTAAACCTGATAGAACTAACTCACCATTGAAAATAACGACGATTATTATAAGTACCATCGGAATGTCCATCAGGTGTACACAGCTGAACCCCAACAAACTGCTCAGACTGCGAAAGCAAATGCCCAACGTATCGTACACGTCCGCCGCGAACACGACCTTCGGGCGAAATAACTTTGACCCAATAATCCAACCTCAGATCACGCGGCAATCGAGGAAGAAACGGCTGCCACCCTTGCGGAGGGACATTATCTCTTCCTGGTTCAGGAGCGGACGCACGCCGCGTCGCCTTCGACAAGCTATTACACCCGTCGTGACCACCAGCAAGACAATCAATGGAACGCCGTAAATATTGCTCAGCCTCGTCGACTAAGCTATCGGTGGAATCTCCGCTATCGGCACTTGCATGCCACTCGGAGCGCAACTCTGGCAGTGAGCCGTTGGCGAAGCGCACACGCGCTGGTGCGCGTAAAGTAGTCTTCCGGCATGGTGACACCGGCGCTGAGCATCGTCGCGAATGTCCTGGAGCTGGTGGGCTCAATGGAAACAGACTTGAGTATCGGGACTGCGAGTGGCGGCAGCTTGGGGATGTTGAGCTCCAGACTTCATTTTGTGACTAACATAAAACAACGAATTAGAGTATTATTATGACAATTAACAGTTCTACATACATATCCAGGTGAGTACAAATCAGTCGTCTTGAGAAACTGTCCGTATTGCAATGGACATGTCTTAAGATTAGTTGGACAAAGGTGATCTGCAGAGCGCGATAACTCTGGAACCATGCTCGTGAACCCAATGTCAGAGAGGAGGATGCGTCTAGCTTCGACTGTCTTCTCCGAAGGCAGGAGTCGTGAACCAGGCATTGGGTATTTCGACGGCAGCGTCGTAAAATTGTCGCCGACTTTTACCTTATGCGCAAGACTTGACTCCGACCTCCAAGAACTATTCGACGGTAGGGCAGAGATCTCTGTCTGCGCTCCTGACTCCCTTCTCGTTGCGTTGGAATGCTGGAGAATTGGTCTTGCCTTTCGCGTGGAATTCATTCCTCGGATGGCTTCGCGATGCATCATGGGCCTATACTGCAACGGATTTGGACAAGTATTCCGTCTACCCATTGAATATTCTACATCATGAATCCCCACTTTAGATATATCCGTCTCCAAGTATCGAATGCGTTCGTCAAAGCGATCGAAGCTTTCGTCCTTCTCCATGCTTTTGTTTTCAAAACTTGAATCCTGAAAGGAGGAGTAGAAACTCTTTAGGCTCTTCATTTCCTCATGATTGATAGAGTTGTCCGACTTGGAGCTGTAAATATGCGACGTTGTGTCCCGCGCGAAATCGAACGTCTGACTCTGGAAATTGGCGTTTTCCTGATTTTCATTCTCGAAGTTATCGTTAAAGACATCGTCTTCAAGTTCACGGTCCGAAATATCCGCAGAGAGATTCTGATCGAAGTCTGAGTGTTTCCTCAGTGAAGGTACATACAATCCATCAGTAGTAGCCCCTTCAATTGAGATTAAAGGCTCCTTGAGATTGGCATCTTTAGTGTCATCATGTGTGAAAATGAGTTCAATGTTATCAACTTCCTGATCAACTAATTCTCCACTGGGGGAATGTTCTAACAACTGTTGCGATGGCTTTTCAGTGTTGTTCTCCTGTTCACTTGCCATTATGGGCTTATCCTTATGAGCAATATCAACGTTGATATTAACAGAGACCTTCTTATGCACATAAGTTAATGACTTACAACCGTCTGATTGTGTTGCTCCATCCTGTTTCGTAGTTTGCTTGGAAACAATCTGCTGCCGTAGGAGGTGATTCTCTAAGCTAAGAGCAGTGACAGCACTCTCAAGGTTCTCCAATGGACAAGCTTTCTCCTTCAGCTCGAGAATCTCATTTCGGCTGTGCTCTAACGCGCTGCGCAGCGAGACAACGGTCTGATGAAGTGTCTTAATTGCATCTACATAATGCCCTTCATCAGTGTCCATGATCTGCGCGAGCCATCCATGCTGCACATGCTACGTAGCCTTCGCGAAGGTGATGCAGGCCTAGATGCACCTGTAATTAACATTAGGAACAATTAGCACGATCGCAAACACATATCGACAACAGTCTCAATCCCAATCAATACATTTGTTTTGAAACCCCGGGAAGGCAGCACGAGTGCAGACTTATGTGCGACGCATCTTGGCGAGTGAGATAGACGATCACAGCGTGTTCGTGCGCTGCAAACGTAAGACTGGAGAGTTCGCAATCGGATCGCACGCGGAAGAAGCCAACGCGATCGATTCGCACCTGACGTTGTAATTAGCGCATCGGAAGAAATAAAGATTAAACACCCACTGGCTGCTTGACGACCAGCCGATTTATTTTGATAACAGCAGCCGAACTAAGCACACCACGAACGATGAGTGAGGCAATAAGGTGCGCGTCTTGAGTGGCGCACTCGGTTTCATTTCGCGAGCGCGGAAGGACTGATTTCATAGTTACCTGCTTGTTTTCTTTGTGGCAACCGGAAAAGCAGGTCATTGATGCAAGATTTTCAATATTTCAGATTCTTTTTAACTATGTTGTAGGCATTTATGAAATTTTTTACTTGGCTAAGTTGTTTTGTAAGTTTAGATGATAGGCAACTTATTGTACTCGTAATTGTAAAATATTGAGTGGCTCAAATAATTTGTTCGCTAATTAAACATATAGAAATGAGCATGAATTTTCCTTATTTTTATGTATTTATACAATGTTTTAAAAATATTGCTTACTATTTATGAATGTTTAGACTTTCGCAATTATTCCTCGTTCCTCAGAATGAATATAAATATAGAAGAAGCGAGATATGGCTTTGTTTGGTTTTAACATATTCAAACTCTCTTCATACACCCGCATCAATTGTTTATTTTGGTTTGGCTATAGCCTCTATTGGCATGCGCAGAGCGTTTAGCCTTGTACGTTTTTAACGTCAATAACGCATAAAACTTTTTTTTCTTTCTTTTTTGTTATTTTCAGAACTTTCTTCGTAACTAGCCACATTATGAATCTGAAAATCGTATCAACATACTAAATTATTTGAAAATGTTTGCGCCTATAGAAAAAATGGTTGGAACATAACAAGCTTATATATACGCTAATTCTATATTTATTTTAATTCTGAGCTTAGTTTCCAGAGAAGTTACTATCATATATTGCTTATATATGGTTACATTATAACCTAACCTCTAATATCCCACATGTAACTCGACATGTGAGCACGTGAATAGAAAACAAATTCAAAACTGTGTTTACTATAATTGTTTATTTTGCTGAAAGCTCCTAAAAACAAATCCTGTTTTGTGTAAAACTTGAATATAATGCCGAAACGCAATATTGACGAAGTGAACAACGTATTAACAGAGGAAGTTACCTCTAATACTGATTCCATTGAAAGTCCAATGAAAGAGACTGATGAAGATGAAGAAGTTGACCCAGCTCCTAAGAAACCTTATTTCTTCTCGGCGCGTAATTTACGAGCATCACTCCAATCATCTGATCGTGTAGAAGGTACGAAATTACTTAAATATCTATAAATAATTAATGTATAACTTTTAGCTCTACAATCATTTTTGAACCAATTACAAAACAGTTCGACTGCTGGGACATTACTAGAAGAATATATAGAAGCTGGTGGTAATTGCCTAGAACTTTTGCAGACACTTGAATATGATACTCCAATATGTCCTCCAGTCATTGTATTGGACCTGGTGAAATATGTATTAGTTCATGTGTCAACCAATCATCCTGAATTGCAATATCCAACTCTTGAAACATGTCGCTACCTGTTAAATACACACATAGTTTTGGTAAACAAAATGCTACATCAGTCATCGTCATCAAAAGAGAAGTGTATTATAATGCAGTTGCTGGCTGCAATGATATCCTTTTCGCCAATTATTGTTAAAGATATTTTGGCTTATATCAAGTTACAACTGGGTGCATTTTCAAAGCATATGGAACACAATGAGCATAATGTCAGGATAGAATTTGTCAACTTCATCTGTGCAATTCTTCAAGATTCGTATTTTCCAAGTATTCTTCAGTTGCTGAATAAATCTTATATATTAGTAAGCATTATGCCTGGGTTGCAGTATGATCCTGTAGATACTGTTCTTAAATTCTTGGATGTCTTGAAGAGAAGTGTGGTTGACAATGATGCCATACCAAAACCACTTCGAGTTAAAGTATTTGACCATGTTGTGGTGAAAAGTTTAGTGAACTTGTACGACTGGCGTGGAATTTATGGCTTCGATTTAAAGAAGCAGAGACGTCGAAATAATGCATATGTAGATATTGAAGAACGCACGAGAATTGGCGAACAAGTGCATGCGATTTTGCTGGTTTTGTGTACATCTATCAAACGCGGCCTGGTCTTTCGAGATGAGAGTTTAGGCTTTGGGAAGAAATATCGCAATGCGTTAATGTATTCTGTTATCGAGACATTAAACAATGATTTTGATAATCCACTGCGCGAACAGCTCATCATACAAATGGCGACGGAATTTCCAGATTTGATGCGTGCAGTCTGGAGCAAACTGCTTCCCAATTTGGCGCCTCGAGCAAGTATCAAGTGGTTTCAAGTGATGAATTTCACGCGATCGCTTCTTGCCCAGCTTAAGCCAAACGTCGTTCTGCGATATGCCAAAGTATTAAATCCGCTGCAGTATGCTCAAGCTATCTTAATGTTGGCAGCTCCAAAGCTGATACTACAAGCTCTAATCCCAGAGAATTTCACTTTCGACGATGATAACGTCAAACTCGAGGTATCTATGATGATACACTGTGTCTTACGAATACTACAGGAAATTGTAACTATTATTAAAGCAAATCTTCCTGAAAATTATTCGCGGACAGTATGCAAAATCATGCAAAATCATCTCGTGAAGAACATGCCCACGAGTCATTTGCTGATCGGTGATTGGACGCAAGCTGATGAAAGTTTAGAATACACAACGATAGTTATAAAGATATTGCAGATTTATAATGAACTATCTCCCGAACTCATGGCCACCTTGAATATTAACCAGAGCGCAATCATTTTCTTACTCCAAATCGAGCCCATGCCCGATGCGATGGATATTACTGCAGTTTTCAAAGTCGCTTTCATTGAGCTCCTTTTACAACTTGATCCTTGGTGTTTCAATGTTACTGGGGATATATTCCCGTTTGCTGTGAATTGCCTAACTGCTAGCATGAAAGATATTGAAGGCGTGCCCAAATTCAACACTGCAAGGGACTGTCTCCATCAGATCTTAAACTTATGCGGTTACTTTGAGAATTGCAATACTGAAGTGCTCATCTGGATAGACTTCTTGCAACATAAACACATGCCGCAGTTTTTGAGCCAGATTATATGTAATGTGCACGAATCGAATGCGGAATTTACAAAGGAACTTCGAGAATTCCATCAGGAACAGGAAGTTGTTGCTCAAGGGGATGGTGGTTTATTAGAAATGCTGTGTTCGTCTGAGGAAGTGTCTAGAATTGAGGAGTGTATCCCCAAGCAGGTGAGTTTTTCATTAGTATTACTTGCTGCTTTAAAACATCAACCGAAAAAGAGACGGGTGAAACGACTCCTTGGAGAAATTTGTACACTTATCTTTTACCTACAAACTGATTACACTAGTTATCAGAATTTAATAAGGAAATACAGCGAGGAGCTAAACGACACCGCACGGGATTCTATCTTGAATTGGGAAATTAATGAGTTTGTGCCCATTACTACTGACTATTTGCCATTGCGAAGAATTATGGAAACGTCCATAGCGATGTTTAAGCTTTTGCATGTTGACCCTATGACAGAAGAAATGTTTGCAACGATTTTGCAAACAGCAAAGAAGCATGCCCCATATGTCATTGATTTGATATATTGCAATCGAAAGCTATACGATGAATTCCAAGTAGATGATTCATTAGTGGTTAACAATTCACTTCGGTTTCTAATTGAGATGACTGAATTCATCCGCGCCGAACATGAACCAATTGAATTGAAAGTCTACCTAAAGCTTTATCAACGTAAAACTTCCGATGTTATAATTAAGTTGTTGGGTTGCGGGGATCTCAAGTCCCTGAAAAGTAGATCTAAGACCTCTGCGACGAACTTCTGTCATGTAATTGATTCCATTGGCCTTATCCCAGAAGACTGTTTTCAACTCCTCGCAAACATTGCTATCGATGGAGAAGATGTATTGGATAATAACTCCAAGCCTAATTTGATATATTGGATTTTGATTTCATTATTGAACTCGTTTATTACACATTCGAATATGCAGCTACCCTCCTTAGGAAAAATAGTAAACATTCTTACGCATTTGAATAAATCTGCAGCAAACGTAGACTCCTCCGAATTAGCTAAGGCAATCCACAGGTATCTCAACCACTTTGAAGGATGTATCATCCATAGTGAAGAAGATATAAAGGAATTGTTCACAAGTTGTGTGCTGAGAGAGGAATACTGTAGGGAGAACGCATTACTAGCTTTATATATTTACAAAGCGTCCCTCACTTCGAATTTGTCCTCGATTCATGCCTCATTTGAAGAACATCTTGAGGCAATTTGTTCTAAGAAGGGTCTCATATTGCCGTTTCTGGATATCGTCGAATTTAATAACTCAGCCTCGGCCGCCGAGAAAACCTTCAAACTTCTTACGCCGCTTCTTGAACGAACATTAGCCAAGCCCCAGAAAGCTGGCACGCATTTCGAAAACCATTACCTTGGTTTTTGTCGACTTACACGAAGTTTTATGCCATTGTCAGGTATCTTACCACTCTTGAAAAAGATACAAAAGTTTGATACGACTGAAGCATTCCTTGGATCTTTACTCAAAGCAATGTTTGTGAAGTATTTCTCAGAGAAGAAAGAAATTGAAGAAGCGCATGCTTGCAATGGGATCCTGACCCTTGTGCATTTCGCTGTGAGCATATTCAAAACCCACCAGAAAAAGAGCGAACAAGTTGCCGATGATTTCACGAACTTAGAACTTGTGATTCAAGCCATAGCAGAGATAGTAGCAGCTTTGCCAAGGAAATTCTCTCTGGATACAGTGCGACAGAACGAGACATTCAATCAGTTTTACAAGCTGTGTCTCAAACACGGTATCCACAGCTCGAAAACTTACCTTCTGAATGTATTAACCACTTTCGGAAAATTACTTAAGTTCTCTCAGGAGGATGCTACCATTATTATGGACATGCTGACAGGACATTCTGAGTTTATGGACGTGGTACTAGCTGGTCCATCTGATGCCAAACTAGCAATTTTCAAGTTTGTTCACTGTTTATGTAAAGGGCAACCGGAGGTAATGCAAAGGAAACACGTCCCACTGCTGCTTGCTGCTTACACAGCCACATTGCATCCATCAGACAGGTGTGTAATATCGACAATTAAGCTGTACGAAGCTCAACCTACCAAGACTCACTTCTACGACTTTAAACCATTCCTCTGGGGGATCAACGCTGCCAATTTTTATTCAGTGCGGACCGAAACGCATTTTTTTCTGCGGCGATTACCAAGAACCAATGATGTCTTAGACCTTCTTCAAATGGACCTAGTTGAGAATACACTCGTGCACTTCCCCTTGAGCACTCCACTTCGAGACAAAAACATTAACATTAATTCGGCTTCCAACCTGCAGGTCTACGATCTGGGCTTTCTACTTGCATCCTTCAGTCAGATTTTAGCGCCAGAGAACCATTTGTTCACACACAAGTTTACTCGTACCGGTGCGTTGAGTCTTGTGGTCATTTGTTTAGCTAGTTCAAATGAGGAACTACGCATGGCAGCG
>JARJDU010004859.1:0-10407 GCA_030264695.1 Lissagria laeviuscula
GCGGCCCGTTGTCAAGCAGACCTGCTGAGCTACACGCTGAACGTGCTGTGGCTCGTCAGCGCAGCACTCTCCGCAGCACGATCTGCCACAGCGCGAGGCTCGTGAAGCCGAAGACTTGAACCTTGCAAAGCAGCTCGTTGCCAAGCAAGTCAGCTGAGTAAAATACTGAACGTGCTGCAGCTCGCAGGTTGGTGAGCTGTAAGCAAGAGTACGGTCACGGAGCTCCAGCAGCAAGTCTCAGCAATGCAGCAGGTTCAATGTAGATGGTCGCAACATTACAAAATAAACATTAGTTTACGCTGGACAACATTGCACGTGCAATTTGATGTTAATAGTTTACTAATTTTGCGTGTGACGAAAGACACAGTTTTTAAAAAACCAATTTGGAAAATTACTAAACACCAATATATAAATTAGTGAAACGCTCAGGGCTTGAAGGAGATGATTATTTTCATGAGAAAGTCCAGTATGACCATTTTCCTGCTGTATGTTTACAATGCGACGGACAACAAACAAATCTATTGCAGTTATAGAAAATTTACTATTTTCTTCATGTGAAAAAGATGATAAAAAACGGATAATTTAATTAAATATTAAGTGGCATAAAGCAGCATGGGTACAATAATCTTTTAAAGAAATGATACATTCTGAGGCAGAAAGCGATACGACTGACGACAGCTGATTGAAAATGCTGTTACAAATGAATACTCATTACTCGGTAACTCTCGCACAAAACTAATTAAGTTTTGTATCAAAAGAAGCAGAATTTAATCTTCTTTCCAATGATATAAAACACAATTATAATAAGCATTCATTTAAGAGTTTTTTTGCCCAAACTGTATGCTGTGTTTCCTGCTGATGCCGAAAGAATGTAACACAGCAGCGATTGAAAACACTGCTTTAAATAAATGATCAATACTCGGTACCCCACACACCAAACTAATCAAATCTAGTATCAAAAGATGCAGAATGAAATCTAGTTTCTACTAATATCAGATAACATAAATGAATATCTTGCATCGCTAATTATTGTGCGATAAATCATCTCTTTTGTAACTTCAATAGTACTTCTGCATTCGAGCCGCACAGGCAACAGAGCCTTGGAATAATACTACATGCTTGTTTGTAAATAAATTGTGATTAGACAACTAGTGCGATGATCAATATTTAGTGTCTCCAAGTTTAAAATCAATCATACGATACAAATTTCTAATTTAGTAATAAATTTTGCACTTGCCGTCGTGAAGAGCAAAAGTAGTTCTATTGAGGGCAGCACCTTCCGGGCAGTAAATTGATAATAAAAATATTATACTCCTAATTTAATTTATTGTTGCTTAACATAAAACAGCATGAGAATAATAATCTATTTCAAAAATTATGTGCATAAATTATTAGATTTTACTTCCAGCTAATGTTACGTTCTGAGGAAGAAAGCAATATGACAGCTGATTGAAAACGCTGTTACAAATGAATACTCATTACTAGATAACTCTCGCACAAAATTAATTGAGTTTAGTATCAAAAGATGCAGAATTTAATCTTCTTTCCAATGATATAAAACACTCGTATACTAATTATCCATTTAAGAAATTTTCTGCTCAAACTGTATGCTGTGTTACCAGCTGATGCCGAAAGAAAGCTGCTTTGAATAAATGGTCATTACTCGGTAACAAACATACCAAACTAATCGAATCTAGTATCAAAAGATGCAGAATGTAATCTAGTTTCTATTAATATCAGA
Organism: Lissagria laeviuscula; assembly: GCA_030264695.1. Lineage (NCBI taxonomy): Eukaryota > Metazoa > Arthropoda > Insecta > Coleoptera > Staphylinidae > Lissagria > Lissagria laeviuscula. The sequence goes on from JARJDU010004859.1 coordinate 1,742, forward strand.
TAACATATATAAACATCTTGCATCGCTAATTAATCTGCGATAATATAATCACATTTGTAGTTTTGTTTTGTAACAATACTAGTACTCTCGTGTGCAAATTCTAATACCAAAATAGTCTTGGAATATTTCTTTGTATTTGTTAGTGAATAGAAAGTAATGTAAACGTACGAAGAGGTGGTCGTTTTGGTCTTTGTAGATAAGGCCGAATATCTATAGGCATGGATGAAAGCAGAAGGAACTTAATTCGCTAAATCCAAAGCTAAGATTTGCATGCATAGATCCATGATCAAAGCATGAAGATAACGCGAGATAAGAAAGGGCCAAGACATCAAGAACTAATCTTGACACGTAATAAATTACTTAGAACTGAAAATTAATCCATAATGTAATGTTAAAAGCAAACGTTATGTTTGCATTAATTAAGTTATGATCTAAAGAAACTAAAACAATAAGAAGAACAATAACAAGTAGAAGGCCAAAGACGCGTAGACAATTTAACGGTCAATTTAAATCAAGACCTAGAGCAATATACAATCATTAAGCGATGCAAAGCAGTCGTTTCGCTTCTCTATTTGCCTTTCGGGCGGCTGCGGCCAAATCAGGCGTCGCGAAAAATGCCCGGACATGGCCAACATCGCCGTGGTGTACTTGTACTTACCTCCGGCGTGCGAGAGTAAATTACGCGCTGAGGAATAGCAACAACAACCGCTGTGGTTGCTGTAACAACAACATACACCGAACGCATAATTTAAGAGCTTCGCGTATTGTATCTGTAGCTTGTGGACCTTGTGGTAGATTTGCAACATGCACAATTCTTGCATTCCGACTAGGCTACAATACTTCTCCTTCTTGTTTCTTGCTAGTTTCCAGTTGCCAGTCATGTCGTGTTCCTTTAACTTTGCCACTATGGTGTAACTTAAGTGTATTTTCTTGCACACGCTGAAAGCAAACTTATTTTGGTACTTAACAAGTGACAACAAGGCTCATTAAATTAATCCTATCGCAATAAATCAATCAATTGCTAGTTTAATTTCTTGGAAGTTAATAAATACATTCTGAAGCTCTTTGGTTTAGGCCTAGAGCATCATCAATTAAAGTAGACATGATAAATTTGGAAACAATGTCTCCACTTTTTGCCATGCTCTATATATTTCCGAAAAGCCTAAAGCTTGGCTGCTGGCCTCCGTTTTAATTCTTCCTGCATGTATGTGATGAGAACAGCACACACATCAGGCTACTAGCTCCATCCGAAAACTAATGAACGTAATTAATAAACTATCCGAACTAATTAATAACATTGACGTGGGTACACAAGCTGATGCATGTACAAGCTTAATGGAAAACGAAGGCGCGCATTTAAATTCGACTCACTTCCCATGTGTTCTTTCTTATTCGTTTTCTATTTCTGCTTCTTAAGTCATTATCTTAAGTATATTATATAACGCTATCATCGATTCTCCTTACTGCGCCAATTTAATCGATTCATTAATTCTGTAACAACTTCCCGCTACTTTTAATTAAATGTTGCATTAACATGGCCGCCGACACGGCCAACGTCTGGCCGATCTTGAAACGTCAAAAAAAGAAAAATTAAGCGACGGATGATGGTTGGCCAGTGATTCCTGCCATCATCGTTCCGCCATAGAAAATGCATACCGTCAACGAAAGTACCTCGTAGTAAAAGGTAAGAAGTGGGGTTGTTAGCGGTTAGTAATTTTGGCGTGCAACGCATGCGCCAAAGTCCCCAAGTTAATGACTGTAATACCAATATCAAGCTAATTTTTTTAAATGCATCGCTTCGCCAACGTAGTGCCAATGTAACTTTAATTAAGGTGTTATAAGTGTTTGCCAGCACGTCGCCGACGTTCAGCCGACCAATGGCCGCGTTTTGTGTGTTACCTGATATTTTTAGATAATTTGACCGTTTGATCGTACAAATCATAAATGCACAAATTATAAACTCAAAAGTATCATCATACGCACGAAGTGTAATTCATTTCGCATAGCTTTGCCTTCAAGCAGAATCACATAAAGCACAAAATGGCATCACAATTAAAACTTATGTCATTAGTGCACAAAAGAGTTGATCCACCAATTCAGAGCAGCCGCCTCTGTTCGTCGCCGTTTTATATCGTTGCCTGCAGGCGGCAATCTCCCTTCGCGCATTCATCGTGAAATTCCTGCGCCATGCCACACAAAACTTCATTAATTCCTCTTATCTACACTGCTCTTCATTGAAGGGCAAAACCTCTTACCTTACTTCTACAACAGTTACATTGCTCCTAAACTTCTACCTATTTAAAAGTATCGTGTTCTTTTTTTTTTTAAATAAAACAAATAGAAATCACAAAAAGAATCATTTTTCTAAAGTTTGTTTCTTGTTTACGAGTTTTGCAATCATATAAAACTGTTTCATATGCATAAGAATTGGAAGTGCAATGGCAATTATGTAGTAAATCAAAATTGTATTTCGTTGGCGTCGACGCAGACCAGCGACACGAGGGAGTGCTGCAGTCGTGCGCCAAAATTGCAGTGATTACGCGAAAATGTCGAAATTTATGAAACGCGAGGACGGTAATTTTCACTTAAGTCTGGCGCTTTTTTGCTTTTATTTTGCACCCAGCGAATTGCAACAAGGATTTATGCGAATCGATGGCTTGCGGACGGTTTAATTCTAGTTTACATAACAAGTGGTTTAATGTTATTGATGCGATGCCTGTTCTTTTGTTTCTTATTATTAAAGTGTTGCCAACAGAACGAGAAAAAAAGGCAACAAACAACAACATGAGAATATCTATATAAATAATATAAATTGGTACATATTAGGAATTCAAAACAAAATAAAACTAGAATTTCCTTTTTTTAGCAGAAGGTTCCGACTTAATTGACAATGGACGTCGGACACCAGAATTTAAAACAACATCGTTTTTCTTTATGGGTGTTTTCTCCATCATCTCCCCATTCTCTATGAATGTATTCTCCTCGATCTTTTCCTCCTTTATGAATATAATCTCCTCAATCTCTTCCTGCTTTACAGATGATACCAACAGCTCCGTCTTGCGATACTCTTCCGTGAATAGCTTCATTAAATAATTAAGTCGCCTTATCAGAAACGTCTCATTGCGTTGCAATTTATACCAATGCCTGAATGGAGGCGACTTAATCATAGCCTGATTAAGCTTCTTCAATGAAAAATCGTCTTTTAACCCATGAAATGCACATATAATAGCTTTATCTTCTTCAATTTCCTTAATTTCATGAGTTTTATTTTTATAAGGTATTTGTAGCTGGTATAGAGGGTTTTCATACATCGCCATTTTAGCATCCAACGCGCGTTTCAAATACTCATATTGTTTCATTTGTTCCTTACTTTTTGCAATGCTGGCAATAAGTTGTTTCTCTCCTCTTTTAATCCTAGCAATAATTTGATCTGCATCCTTGAGTTCTTTGTATCTTGCCCAAAAAACCGCCGCGTATTCAGTAATTTCTTCTAAACTCTTCATCCCAACCATACCTTTAGCAATCTTATCCAGTTCTGAGCGCCCATACATTGCACAGCCCGTAATAAACTTAGAAAAGTTCGTTTTATTCCAAGTGTGAAAACCCTGTGCCTTCAAAATGTCCATCTCTTCTTCTTCCTCTTTAGTCAATGGTAACGCAGAATCAATTTTACGCTGTACCTCAATAGCTTCAGAACCTTCATATGAATTTATAACAGGTTTATTCCTTTTAGATTTCAGTTTGTAGTAAATGGTTTGCTTTAGAAGATCGTAGTAACGTTCCGGATAAAATTGATAATATGGAATGCTATCAAGCAGAGTTTTTACATTTTCATATTTTGGATCTTGAGGTTTAAGTGCAATCCGTTTCGTGCGGTTGCGTCTCGGAAGAACAATTAACTCATTTTCTTTATTGTTTTTGAGTATTTCACGGTAATCCTCCCCCTCAAATTGATACAGAGATTGTCCTTCGTTCATCGTAAAGGTGCGTAAGGTAGATTCACCCATCAATTGAAACTTTTGCATAATATCAGCGGTCTTGGTCTCGCCTCTTTGTAGAATAATGTCGATATCTTCATCTTTGATTTCTGATTCTTTCGATGATAAAATATGTTTGGCACCGTGTCGGATCATGGCGAGCATGCCATCCTTAGTAGGTTGCACCTTCTTGCCATCAATTAGACGACCTTGTTGAATAACAAGACGGTCTAAGTGAAGCTTGACTTCTGCGCGTTCGATGATCTTCTCGTCCGCAGTGTTTTCCAATATCAACCTGTTTTAAAATACATTAGTTTCTAATTGGGCAAGTGATAATATAATAGGTACCTAAACACTCTGACTTGTTTCTTTTGTCCAATGCGATGACATCTATCCATAGCTTGTAAATCCATTTGAGGATTAAAATCCGAATCGTAGATGATGACCACATCAGCGGATGCTAAATTGATTCCTAGGCCGCCAGCACGTGTAGATAAAAGAAATATAAATTTATCGCTGTTGGGTGCGTTGAAATCGTTAATTTGCAATTGTCGTTCCTCGTGAGGTGTCCTACCATCTAAACGGCAATACTGTAGAAACATATACATATCATGATTATAGCAATATACTAATTATTAACACAAAGATTACTAACATTATATTTACGCCAAAAGCAATAATCTTCAAGGATGTCCAACATTCGAGTCATTTGCGAAAACAGCAAAATCCTAGAGCCCTGTTCCTGCAGTTTAGGTAACAATTTATCTAGAATCACCATTTTGCCAGAATTCTCAACCAAATGAGCGTCGGTAGTATAAGGTGGGCCCGGCTCAGCCCCTGAGAACAAGTACGGATGATTCGTACACTTTCGCAAATGCATCAGAATATTCTGCAATCGCATCTTTTCGACTGTGCCAGCTCCATTGATAATATCAATGTCCTTCAAGAGAATTTTCGTGTACCATTCGCGCTGCATTTTAGTCAAGCCACTGAAAAGTTTGATTTCTTTCTTAGGCAGAATGCCTTTCTCCACATCCGCTTTTATTCGACGCAGTAAGAAGGGTTTCAGCACGCCGTGTAGTTTCTCTACTAAAGCCATATCGCCCAGACATAAGTTCGTATTGAACCACGAATCGAAAAGATCTGATGAGTGGAATACATGAGGAAGAAGGAAATTCAACAAGGCCCAAAGTTCATGTAGATTGTTTTGTAACGGTGTGCCTGTTAAGAGCAATCGATTAGTTGAACGGAAAGTCCGCAGGATTTCGGAAAGTAGACTTTTTTCGTTCTTAATGCGATGGGCTTCGTCTATGACCAAATAGCGCCAGTCAAACTTCTTCAATGCGGATTTCTCCCTTAGACACATCTCGTAGCTAGTCACACAAACGTCCCAATTTTTTGGCTTTAGTACTGATTTGATGAACGGATTCTTAAAAGTAGAAAAACATTACTTATAAGGTTAAATAGATATGCTATGTATGTATATCTTACTCTATCAGCTCCAATTAAACAAATAACTTTTAATGTAGGACACCATCGTTCAAACTCCGCCAACCAATTTGATAACGTTGATTTCGGAACAATGACGATATGTGGACTTGGTATATTCATATAGTGTTTCATGTATCCTAACAATGCAATTGTTTGCAAAGTCTTACCGAGACCCATCTCGTCGGCAAGGATACCATTAATATTATTTTTAAATAGAGATATCATCCAGTTTAATCCCTGGACTTGATAATCTCGCATTGTACCGTTTTTGATAAAAGTCGGCGAAGCATCGAACCGAATGATCGGTTTCGCATTATCTTCATCATCAGCTCGGAACTCGGAGTCTTCTTCTTTTACGTCTTGAAAATGACGACGATCTCCTAATACTTTTGCTGTATGATTAGCACTTTTGCGGGGTCTTCCACGTTTTGAATTCGATTTTACCAACGGAGGATTACGCAAGAAATGAGAAAAAAAATCTGATTGTTTGAGAAGATATTCAAACTGCTTGCTGCTTTCATTCTCCATTTTTGTTTCTGATTTGGTTGCTTCCGGAATAAATCCAGCCTAAATATTCATAATATTTAAAATTAAATTATTAACTTAATGTGGTTGAAGGAAATGCATGAAAGAAAGAAAACTGCACTTTCTATTGTTCAATTTTTAAAATGCAGTTTTTTGCAAGTTTGTCTAGGATGCAATTATTATTGTAAAACATACTCACGTTTAAAAGTACTTTAGAATTGGATGAAGATTCAGACAGACTTTCTTTTAATCGGCATGTCTAATATTGAAATTAATCGAGAAATACATGGAGAAAAACAAATGCGGGTTTGCATAATCATAACCACAAAATGCGGCAATTGGCGGGAATGAGTCAGAAGTCGGTAACGTTCGTTTTTATACCTTTGATAAATAATTTGGAGTGCACATTATTAAATTAAAATAATACTTTATTATTTATATTATATATAAATATCACAAATAATAAGTAATAATTATGTTGGAAATTATTTATAATATTACACAAATACTAATCAACAAGTACATATATGCTTGAAACCGACTACTGCAGAAATTTAAAGGTTAGTCAGCTGTTTTTGACTTTTGACAGTAGTTAACGGTTTATTTACTTTGTTTTAAGTTTATTTACAACAATAATATGCATAATGTTTAGTATTATTTTAGTAAAAATTACTATTTATTGAGGTAGTGTTTAATTAAAATATCAAAGCGAATCATTAATGATGTTCAAAAATGTACTAAAAGTAGTATGAACATAATTGTAAGGTATAAAACTGCAATTTTAGTTAATATTAAGCTTAATTAATTTTAGGTTTATAATATATAAGTTGTATACAGTATTTGGTGATACGATTTGTAATTAAAAATGATTTTGTAGAATTGATATTCACAAAAGTATATTATTTGATTTTTTGTTTTAATTTTAGTTTTGGAATTTTAATGAACAACAAAATGGAGCAGTGTTCCACCTTGCATAGGATATCTGGGTGGTATTACAGCAATTCAAACAGCAGATACTATCGTTAACCCCTTGTCCCATTGTCTCCCGATTGTGGTGCGACCGCAGCACTTAAACTGACTGCAGGTCGCTGCAGGAATTCGACCCTCGAGCCAGGCACCTCGATAAACAACCAAATTGGCTCCAAACGACGTTCCTGCCGGAATATATGCGACATATATGTATGTACCCAAAGGACAAGCTTCTAACGTTAATTACCTAAGACAGTAACGATCTGCCCTTGCCTCTGCTAAATTTACTTACATTAACATTAATTTGCAATTTACAGCCACCTTTCTGGATACATTATGAAGTGACGGTTTTACAAAATAGAAAGACGACGGATTTATCTCACTTAACATATTTCATAATATATTTATGTCTTCGGCATCAACAAAATAAAGCAAATAGGAATCTGGGTTAATATACTCCAGGTCCAACTACTCTTGATAAACTGCAACTAAAACCGAAAACAGAAAGCCGACAAGAAGAGCTCCGTACGATTTATATCCAAAGATTAATTTTCGAGCCAAACACCCGCGTTTCTCGCAAACTGAGAGGTGCTCGAACGTAGCGAAAATCCTTTCGCAGCAGTGAAATTTACTCTCAACAAAGCGACGAGAAGCAATGGTGGTAGTCAATTAGATGCTTTCGCGTTGTGCGAAACGAAGAACGGAATGCCAGGCTTCGTCGGCGTTGACTTGAGTAAACAAAAATTGATTACGCCGGCTATTTGTTTATCTAACATCCCAGCAACGCCGACGCGCGTACGATATGCATCCTACCCCCTACTAGGAAAATAAGGCTTACCCATCCCTCTACAGCAAACCGCCATCACCACGCCCGCCATCAACTGCCACCCCTGTTGCCCGCTAATGTTTTCCGAGCGCGTTCGCTCTAGCTTGCAATTTACAATTGTTAATTGGGAAATACCTTCGGAACGTCTTGTCTGGTACGCTTGGATAAATGGCTGGAATAAATGAGCAAAATGAAACAATCGCGGCAAGAGAATTGAATAGATAGGGATGTGAAGGAAACGAAAAGACGGTGTAAAGCTCGGATGACTAATTAATAATAAATTTATTGAATGAATAATGGGACAATAGAGGAAAGAGTTTTGGGAGGGGAGGAGGAAGAAGAAGAAGAAACAGCGTGTATTTGAAAAGGGATGCTTTTGCTAATTAAGAGAAAGGGTTTAGTATTTACATAAATATTTGTTTTATTGGTGTTTATATGCTTCAAATATTAATCTTAATTTATGATTTGTAGATGTTTACTATAACCAGAAAGTTTGTCTAAGAATACTAACAGTAACAGAATGAAAGATATGGATGTGAAAGGAAGATAGGATTCTACTTCATAATCACTTCAATCAGAAAGAACCGATTTTGTTACAAGAATCTTGGGTTGAAAGATATGACGAAGTTGCGGGTAAAGCAGACGACGGACAGATTGCAATTTTCACTGAAACCAATTACCATATATCAATAAAATGAATTATTAATTCGCCTCGACTACCTTGCGAGAGATAGATAATTTTTTTATGCTTTTATTGAGTAATGCAAGGATGTCGTTGAAGAGAAGGATCTACTAAAAGCCCTGATCGTATCGAATAGAGAATTTAATGGAAATATTCATTGAGTGGTATAAGTCAAGAAGAGAAAATCTAGATCTTA